>BLSH010059678.1:809330-830574 GCA_018402905.1 Glandirana rugosa | reverse complement strand
TGTCACTAGGGTCAGTTAGGTCTGTCATGCCACTCCCAACCCCACCTCCCCACAGTTAGAACACATACAAGGAACACATTTAACCCCTTCACTGCCCCCTTAGTGTCAACCCCTTCCCTGCCAATGACATTTATACAGTAATCAGTGTCTATTTTTAGATCTGCAGTTTGTAGAATTCCCAACGCACACGTTCCTGCTTTACAAATGGCTTAATTGTGGGTGCTGAAGTAACCAATGGCTGGAACCGCAAAGAGCGAAGTTTCGAAGCTGCACAGGGCCCCTTCATCAGGCATGTGACGGTCACATGCCTGATGAAGGGGTCCTGTGCAGCTCCGAAACTTCACTCTTTGCGGTTTAACGATGTGATCATCTCATTAAAGATTGGACTCCTTTGAAGATCCTGGTGTGCTGGTGACACTACTTGCTCTATTTTTAGATCTGATCGCTGTATAAAGGTCATTGGTCCCAAAAAAAGTGTCAAAACGTCCGTCATGTCCGCCACAATATCGCAGTCCTGGTAAAAATCGCAGATCGCCGCCATTACCAGTAAAAAAAATAAAAAACGCCATAAAACCAATGTCCATAGTTTGTAGGCGCTATAACTTTTGCGCAACCCAATCAATATACGCCGATTGCGATTTTTTTTACCAAACATATGAAGAAGAATATATAAATCGGCCTAAACTGATGAATAAATTAGTTTTTTTCATTTTTGGATATTATAGCAAAAAGTAAAAAATATTGTTCTTTTTTCAAAATCTTCGCTCTTTATTAGTTTATAGCGCAAAAAATAAAAACCACAGGAGGTGATCAAAATACCACCAAAAGAAAGCTCTATTTGTGGGAAAAAAAGGTCGCCAATTTTGTTTGGGTACGTCGCACAACCGTCATTCAAAGAGTGACAGCGCTGAAAACTGAAAATTGGTCCGGGCAGGAGAGGGGTTTAAGTTCCCAGTGAGGAAGTGGTTAAGTCAGGCTGCTAGTAAGATATGGGATGTCGCTAACCTCATAATAGGTGGAATAGAGTGTATGTCTAAAGATAGTAGTTCCAAATCAGCAGAGGGTGAGATATGGATCCCTAAAACTTGCTCAATAAGATTAAATATAAGAGAACAATATTTAGTATTATTCGGGCAAGACCACATGAGGTGCATCAATGTCCCAGGTGACCCACAATTTCTCCAGCATCTGGAGGACACACCGGGGGCAAACTTCGATATGCGATATGGGGTAAGATACCAGCGCAACATAATCTTTTGATACAGCTCCCATAAAGTTGGCATTCCTGGTAGGCGCATACGTTACACCCAAAGCTTTTTTCCACTGATCCTCAGGGTATTCTCTCCCAAAAACCCTCTTCCAGGCTTGTATATTAGGAGATTTTGTGAATTCCTGTTTGTTCTTTAAGTGTTTATATATTAACGCAGTACCTTTAGTCTTCGTATTGCTGGTTGTGTAGCATAGGGCAATTTGCCAAGGAAGATAGGTAGTCAGTTTGTTAGTATGTTTTAACAAATGGAAGATTTGGATATACTTATAGTGCTCCTCCGGGGGAATAGAGTATTCCAGCTGGAGTGCCCTAAATGTCTTAAGCACAGAGCACACAAATCTTCTATTATGAGATCCCTGTTTGAGCAACAATTATTAAGCGAGATATCAGGGATTAAGAGTGCGATAGCATTGATCAGGAATCTTAATGGGGAGAAATTACATGTGTAGGGTAAATAATAACGAAGAAAGTAACATGCTTCTATAGAGGCTTGTATAGTAGGGGCTACAGTGGAGGGTGTATGTGGGAAGAAAGGGCTGGCTATAGTTATACAAGCTGCCACACATAACCTGGTGTTGTTCAAGTTCAGCCCAATGTGTATTGAGGTTCGGGGCAAACCACTCTTCGTGGTTTTAAGCCTGCTGAAAGCGCATCATGCTTCCTTTCCTGACCACAGATATTTTGATTGGTTTGCACGGATGAAAAAAAAAAAATTTAGGGATGGGCAATGTCCTAAACAGATACAAGAGTTGTGGAAACACTTGCATTTTAAATGCGGATAGCCTGCCCAACCAAGATAACCTAGTTTGTCCAACTTAGAATGAAAAGATTGTAAAAAAGGGTTATAGTGTTCTTTAACAAGGTTCGATACCTTAGGCGTGAGGGTAATACCCAAATAGGAGATTCCTTTGTTCTTCTAAGTATATGGGAATCTGTCACTGATATCATGTCTTACTTTACTGGATAATCCCAAACCAAAAAATGCATGACTTAGTTTCATTGACCTTATGATAAGATATTGCATTAAATAGCTGTAATGCTTGGTGTACTGAAGCCAGGGAGGTTGTAACATCAGTGAGCATCAAAAGTATGTAATCTGAAAAGAGACTTATGGTATATATTCTGCCTCTAACTTGGAGTCCTTTGATATTGGGATGATGACAGATATATGTGGCCATAGGCTCCATTAATAAATTAAAAACGAGTGGAGATAATGGGCATCTATGGAATGTCCCATTTGTTATATTGAATGGGGTTGAGAGCATGCCTGAGACATACTTGGGCCAAAGGAGTTGTATAAAACGCCATAATGGCCTGATGGATCTGGCATGTAATGCCGTACCCATTCAGGATTTGTGCTAAATAACCCAATGGATCCTATAAAACGCCTTCTCCGCATCCAAAGCTAGGAGCAGAGAAAGTGTTCTTGTTTTGTTGGCAAGGTGAATGATATTAATCAGGTGCCTGGTGTCCTTTCATTAATCCAGATTGGAGGAGGAGGGAGGATTGGTTGTGGAGGGAGGAGGGAGGATTGGTTGTAAATCTCAACTAAGTATGGAGAGAGTATATCTCTAAATGATTTGAAATATTCCCCTGTGAAGCCACCCGGGCCAGGTGACTTATTTTTGTGTAAAGAGTCAATAGTTCAGTCTCAGTGAATGGGGAGTTTAACTTATCCAGTTGTTCCTCTGAGTCGTGGGAGTTTGATTTTGTCAAGGAAGTTAGCAATCATGGTTGTTGTGGGTTGGGATAGTGTTTGGGTCTTGTTTTAGGTTATAAAGCAAATTGTAATATAGACTAAAAGCATCTGCAATGCCGTGGGGATGGTAGAGCTTAGCTTAACTCTTTGGGTGGAGGATATAGGGGATTTTAGTCTTAGGTCTATGCCCTCTATGGCGGATGGCTAGCAGTTTCCCGGCTTTATTGCCGTTCGTGTAGGACATTTTTAGCCTCCTAAAAGCTTTTTCAAAGTCCTCTAGTAAGATTAAAGCGGTTGTCTACCCATTTTGTTTTCTTTTACCTACAGGGAAGCCTATAATAAGGCTTACCTGTAGGTAAAATGAATATCTTCTAAACCTGTACGGTTTAGCAGATATTCCCTCTCGAATCCACTGCGGCGTTACGGCGCATGCGCCGGGTATGTCCCGGCGCATGCGCCGTTTATGTCCCGGCAAAGGCCCGGCAACAGTTCCGGACCTTGCCGGAAAGACGGGTCCCGCACGCATGCCAGTGTCAGCGCCGGAGCCGTGTACCCAGAAGCAAGATCCGAGGGAAGATGTCTGCTCCCACAGAGGGGACCGAGCAGCCCGGTTGGATCTTCGTTACAAGGTGAGTATTGCACAATGAGCTAGTATGCGTTGCATACTAGCTCATTATGCTATTGTCTTGCAGGTTATTTTTTTTTCCGGGTAGACAACCGCTTTAAGCGGAGGCCATACCGGAGTTTAGTTAATTGGTCGGATATAGATGTGGATGTATTGGTTTTGTTTTTGGCTTCTAAACTTTGAATCTTAGGAGAAAATTTAGTGGATTTGCCGCCCCCTCTGCCTCTTAGCCCTCGCTACCATTTTAATAAGGAGTCCCCGCATGAACGCCTTATGGGCGTTCCAAGTCACAAATCAGTCAGTAACAGAGTTTGCATTATACTCAAAAAATTCAAGCAACTCTTTTGTTCATACAGATTTGGAAGGATCAGCAATAACCGTGGGTTGGATCTCCAAACAACTGTGGGATTGACATTGGGCGAGTCAACCAGCAGCGACACCGAGGCGTGATCAGACCACGTGATGTTATTGATCCTTGATGATTTTATTTTGGTTAACAGCCATTTGTCTGTAAAAAAAGAGGTCTAGTCTTGTATAGATTTTATGGCTTGTTTAAAAAAAAAGAAAAAAAGTTAAAAAGTATAGTCTCTTTCTGTGGCGTGAAGGCACCTCCACACATCGTAAACATCATAAGTGAATAGCAGGGGTTGACATGATTGTTGAGATCTGTTAGAGAGTGTAGTTGAATCCATTTTAGGGTCAAGGGGTAGGTTGAAATCCCCACACAGTAATAAATAGCCCTGCTGGACTTGTTTTACTTTAAGGACTCTGAAGAAAGCGGGATTGAAGCTTGTTAGGTGCATACACATTTACCACTACATAAGTAGTGAAGTTTATGTCACATATTAAAATGTGATAGCGGCCCAGTGGATCCGCCAGTTCTTTGTGCAGCTTGAACGCAACCGGTGTCTCTTATGGTTTTCAACTCTCTCCTCTTTTTTACATCCGCGTTGGCTAGAAATATGTGGGAACTTGTGGGTTAGAGCACTTAGGCTGGGCTTGATTGTGAAAGTGTGTTTCCTGAACGCAGAGGATGTCAGTTATTTTGTGCTGCCTCTTTCCACAATGACCTATGCTTTGCAGGGTGGTTGAGCCCCTTGGCGTTGATAGTCAAAAAAGTTATGGTCATTGCGTAGGATAAAGAAAAAGCATTGTGTGCAACATATGTGGGTAACACTTACATATAACAATGGTCCTGTCCATGTTTTGCATGGGGTGACAGAGTTCCAGATTTAGACGTAGAAGAATGATATATAGTGACAGTTCCTTCTGGGTAGAAGGGTAGAAGCGATTCCGACTGTGGATACAAACATTGGTTAAACTGAATAGTAAAAAAAATAAAATAAAAAGTATATATAGAACTCCAAAAGTGGAAGAAACCGGTCATTACGACGTGGGTGTAGCACAATGCCACTCAAGAATTTGGGGGGAAAATAGCAGTTAAGCATAAAGGATTTTCTCCAATACAGGGATTTAGTGTTCGATACAAGGATTGGCTGCTGGCCAATTCAGTTATGTTTGCTAGTGTTTCTAGAGGTAACCAGGTTCCAGTCCTCCTCAATGTGCTCAGGGCTGCGTAGCTTGAAGGCCCATGGACAGCCTTCCGGCACAATGTGCCACATTTTGAGCAGAGCTAGGCCTTTTGAGAGAGAATGTCTATCTACCACATGATCCTTACCTTCTTTGGTAATAATTAGTTTGGTTGGGAACTCCCACTTGTAGGCGATTTTATGATTCCCCAATGCTTTAGAGATGGTATGGAGTTCCTGTTTTTTGCAGGGTAAATTGGGATAGATCAGCAAAGAATTGCAGATCTTTGTATTGTGGAGGGGAGAGATCTTTAGATCTTTGTTAAGCAATGAAGACATTAGGCGCTCCTTCACATGGAAGAAATGAAGGCGTAATAAGGTGTCCCTGGGTACTTAGGCAGGAAGATGTGAGGGTTTAGGTAAACAGTGGATCCTGTCCAGTGTCATATGTAATTCTGTGAGATCAGGCAGTATAGATGTAAAGAGCTGTGCAGCATATTGGTGCAGATCTGATTGGACTAACTGGGACTCCTTTGATTTATAAATTATTCCTCCTAGAGTAGTCCTCAATCTCTGCAATCTTGGCTTTAGCTGCCTCCATCTCATCCTCTGTTATCATGGGCATCCACTAGATTGTTGATGGTGCTAGCAAATTCCCCCATCTTTGTTTCAATATGATCCACCCTAGGTGTTACGGCTTACAGCTCTACCCCAAATTTGTGTACACGGGACAGCATGTCAGTATGCAGTGAGCTTCTCAAAAAGACCAACATGTCTTTTAGGGTAGTGTCTAGCACTGGCTGATTATTGGTGGGGAACAGATCAATGCAGTCTGGAAGTTCTCTAGTATCATCCCCTGAGTCTAGGCCCCGGCTCACCTCATGTCCAGGATCCGACCCATCCATCCTAAATTGCACCTTCTCCAGGCTCCCTTAGGTAGGAGTATGAAGGGGAGAATGTGGGCTGTTTGGTGGCACGTTCCTTCTGGATGGATTGCTACTGTGAGGCCTCTGCTGAGGCATGCTTGATTCGGTAGTCGCGGGGGAAAATCGGCTCCATTTTGCCTAGGCACAGGAGTGAGAAAGGTCGTCAGTTTCTGCGGCCTCCGGTTCTCCTTCCTCTTCCTCATCATGGTCAGCCGGGTTCCCAGGGTAAGGTCTCAGGTGCTGGTGTGCCAGGATGGTGGCTCTGCAGCCCGCTAGGTGTCGATAGATCCTCGGTATGGTTAGAGCTCTGCTCTCAGGCATCCATCATGATCCATGGCAAGCTCCGCCCCCCAATGGCTTTCTTCTTGCCACTCTTCCATAAAGGCCAGATTTGTGGAGTGCATGACTAATAGCTGTCCTGTGGACAGATTCTATTACCTGAGCTGTGGATCTCTGCAACTCCTCCAGTTACCATGGGCTTCTTGGCTGCTTCTCTGAATAATGCTCTCCTTGCCCGGCCTGTCAGTTTAGGTGGATGGCCATGTCTTGGTAGGTTTGCTGTTGCAGTTCCATTTTCGAAAGATGGATTGAACGGTGCTCTGTTAGCTGTTCAAAGCTTGGGATATTTTTTTTTTTATAACCTAACCCTGCTTTAATCTTCTCCACAACTTTATCCTTGACCTGTCTGGTGTGCTCCTTAGCCTTCATGATGTTGTTTGTGAACTAAAGTTCCTTAACAAAGCTCTGAGGGCTTCACAAAACAGTTGTATTTATACTGAGATTAAATTACACACAGGCAGACTGCATTTACTAATTAGGTGACTTCTGAAGGCAATTGGTTCCACTAGATTTTAGTTAGGGGTATCAGTGTAAAGGGGGCTGAAAACAAATGCACGTCACACTTTTCAGATGTTCATTTGTAAAAAAATTTGAACCATCATTTTCCTTCCACTCCACAATTATGTGCCACTTTGTGTTGGTCTATCACAGGGGTCTCCAACCTTTTTGAGCAAAGGGTCAGTTTACGGTCCTTCAGGCTTTAGGGTGGCCAGATTTTGGCCAGTGCGAGCAGAAAACGCCTCGGCATTAGTGAAAGAAAACAATGCCCCATCATTGGTGTCAGTTGGAGGAGTAGTGCCTCAACGGCTGGATAAAAGCAAACAAAGCCGCATCCGGCCCCCAGGCCACAGTTTGGAGACCACTGGTCTATCACATAAAATTCCAATAAAATATATTTATGTTTTTTGCTGAAACATGACAAAATGTGGAAAATGTCAAGGGGTAAGAATACCTTTAAGGCACGGTACATTTTCTCTACATTAAGTGAAAAAAATAAAATAAAAAAAAAAACCTTCCACTGTGTGTTGTCCCCCCTCCTCTTCCTAAACACTTACCTGACTACTGTATTAAACCATTGCAGTGTCCAGATGCAGGCCTCCCTCCTTCTTCCTGTTCTCACAGGCTTTGCTGGGACAAGCAGGAGCCATTGGCTCTTGCTGCCGTCAGCCAAATCAAGTGAGCAGAGAGTAAGCAGCTTGCTATGGTAGGGGACAAACATAAGGAGGAGGAGCCAAGATCGCCAGTGGGGAGCCCCAGAAGAGGCGGTAAGGGGCAGCTCTGTGCATAGGCAAGTATAAACCTGTTTATTATTTTAGTTTAAAAAAATACAATCACTTTAAGGGTACTACTGGGCAACAACAACTTTTAACACCTTCCCGGAGTAAATCAGAAACAGTAGCAATTAAAAATGAATCTATGCCAATTCTTTTTTTTTGCCAGGATTAAAAAACATCTTCCAAACCTTAGTGCATTATTTGCTCGTATTCACTTTACAGCTAAGGAGAAGGTTGTTAATCGCTCTTTTCAACTATCCACTTTTCTTGAGAATCCTCCTCTCAGCCTTCAGGCCATCAGGCAGAAGAGCCGAGAATTCAGAAGGAACACTGGTCCCAGTGATAATAAAACCGGACAATTCTGGAAGGACAGACTGCCAGAGACTACAGAGCTGAGACACAGCTCTTTTTAGAACCCATAACTCAAATTGAATCCTCCTTAAAGGCATTATAAAACATAAATCTACTTGCCTGCCCCTTTCACCTGTCTAAGATGTACATGTACCATGCAGATTAATGTTGTTTGCTTGCCTCTACAGGCAGTCTTTAGTAGAAAACATCTTCACATTCCAGGGTCAGAAGTTTCTATAGGTTTGAAATAAAAAGCAAGCTGCATGGCATGGCACTGCACAGATTAATGCATGGCCTCGGTCTGTAGGCAAAAAAAAACAAAACACTTGCTATGAAGAAATTATATATTCCACAATCCTTAGGACTCCTAGCCTTGCGCAGCTAAAAACAATTAATAGTGCTTATAATGCAGGAAGAGATGGGTTTGTTTCATAAAACATTTGTGACGCAGGCAGAAAAATGGCAAGGCATGCCAGTGACCCAAAACAAGAAGTTGCTTGTCCCTCTGGTGAATAGGGACAAGGCAGGTGGGTCCATGGATTAATAGGGAAATCAATCAACCATGACACTGCAAACTGCAACCACCATATCCAAGGGTGCCGTTACAAGACAAGGCAAACAAACCAAAACTTAAAAGTGTACAATCAAAGCATATCAGTTTAAGGAAAGCATACCCTCACACATAGACATCATAAAATCCCTTACGCAAACAGCAATATCTGATCCCAATGTAAGCATGGTACATTTCTAAATCAAAGCTCGCCATCTCAATTGGAAAGCTTGACTTTAAAATTGCCACATTCTTAATTGGCTGAACTACCTTACAAAATATGAGTAGAAAAGCCTTGCTCAGAACCCAGTAACCTAAAGCAATAAACACAAGGTATTTGGCATTGGCTTACCTTAGGAAGTGCAACTCTGAAAGTAGAGATGGACACCAATTTACCCTGATGGCTCCCCTCCCTCTTGCTCCATAGAATGAAGATTCTTTAGGAGACTTGCTGTCTGGGCCCTGTACACAGCCTAGGACCCACAGTAGTATGTCATCCACCCCTACAGCCTGTAGCATTCACTGGCCCAATGTCGCCCTGCTATCAGCCCCTTTAAAGCAACCAGAGCCGGGAATAAAACAGCATCAGAGCAAGGACCCCTGTGCTTCTAAATGGTATGGGAAAAAGTGCACACCCCACGCACCAGAAGTGTGTCACCATCTGGTGCCAGAACAGGGCAGGCACTATATTGCTGGAAAAAAGTGGGAAGAACCCCCACCCCTCCAGAATTGGTGACCACAAGTGCCATTATTTCATCAGTAGGAATAGGCCCAAAATAAACACACCATCGGACTGTCAGAGTTGCCTGCATTAGTCAAGTAGAAAAGTACATCACATATCCTAAGGGAAAAAACCCTCAGGTAAGCAACTTAACCAGGAAAACAGGCATACCAGAACCTAGTGGCCTGAAGGGCCCCCAACAATCACAATTATCAGGGCCATAAGACTCAAGAAGTGACAAAGTGTACTCCTGGATGGTCAGAAACACAAAACAAAAATGCAAGAGGAGAGAAAGGAGGGGATTTTAATCTTTCAGGTTTGTGTTTTCTGTTGAAGGCAGAGCAAAATCATCTCTAAAGTAGCTCTACTGGAAAATGAGTTGGGAAAACAGGCAGGCTGGTAGTGGAGGGATCATCCTGGGCTGGCGTACAGTACCGTATTTTAAAATTTGCCAGTGTCAAAACCTCCCCCATAGGTGGCAGCATAACCCCAACGTTTTTGGCCTTCCCACATTTTTCAATGGATGAGAACACCACTTAACTTAATTATATATTATTTTTTCAAGATAAAATATCTACCTTGATGTACTCGATCCAGTGCTGTAGAAGGACTTGCACACCTCCTCGGACTCTACTAAACAGCTGGTACAATAAGGAGAGGTCCTGTATTCGGTTTTCATCCAAAAGATGATTTAAACCTTTTTATGGACAAAGTACAAACTTAAAAACATACAAATTCAAGGTAAACAATAAAACATACATACTAAAAAGATAGTAGCTATAAATTAAAAGTAAATTTAATTAAACACATGCAGAGGTGTAAAACTGCATTTGGGCAGCATTAGTTGCACAAAAAACTGAGCCTCTGAAACCAGGTGTATAATACTATACAGAGCCATTATAGAAAAATTTGCTCTACCCCGCCATTATGCATTTTTCAGGCATTACTTTCTCAACCATGGAACGATTGCAAAGCCCAATATCTAGATCAATTACAAACATCCCTTTTCCTGGATACCTGGATTCTCTCCAAACTTTAGGAAACCAAAATTACAAATTCTTGTCCCGGAGCTATGGGACCACAATGAACCTCTAGAAATTCTACCCATAGCTTTCAGACATGTGTTGCTGCTGTAACACAGATAAAAAGTTTGTTCCTGCCCAAAGCTGAAAAACTATTGGACAAAAATATCTCAGTCATTCACCCATTATGTCCACCAGGATCACCAGGCCATTTTTCAGCTAAATCCTTCCACCATTCCCACAAAAACATTAAAAAAAAAAATAAAAAAACCCTTCAGTGTCATCTTCTACATTCATCTAAATCCTGCATTTTCTTAAATTGGAAAGACGCTCACCCCACCCCCTTCCCCTGTTCTGTATTCTTACAGCTGCTCAGGGTGGAGGCAATAAGGAGAATGAAGTACCTGATTCTCTTTCCCCAAAATAAACCAGATACAGAAAAAAAATACACAAAACAAATTCACCTTTTCAGAGGAAGGCTAAGCCCTCATGTTTGGAAACATCTAGAACCGCCATTTAGTGACCTTTCACCTAAGCGAAACCTACTTCCCCCAATTCCTATCCCCCTGCCCCACTCCTTTTTTCCCCCCTTTAGTTTTATTCCCCTCCTCTTTTCTTCCCACTTTCTTTATCCTGGTCTTTTCCCTCACTTTATATATTCTCTTATTACTCTGGGCAAATGAATACATTTGTAGACCTCAAATCTCTATCCCTGACCGATCCCTTGTCTACCCCACCTGTCAGCCATTTCCCCACTCCTAACAAGTCTTTTCCCTACACCTGCCTGAAAAATTAGGCAGGCTCTACCGGCTTAAGTTACAAGAGCAAAGATCAAAGACATGTAATGTTAACAGTCACCAATTTAAATGCCAGTCTGACAAGCTCTTTGCAATTATACATACATCTTACTAAGGATACTATTTTATACATTGCTTGTATGATCTGATCTACGCTCTGTGTAATACTATAAAATATATTGGTCTACAGGATTAAGAATAATATATAAATATCATACCTTTCTGTAGAGTTGTTGTTAGATGTTCTCCGAGAAGCTGCTTTTCAACAGTGGCAATTAATGGTTTCCTACACGACACGAAAATCATGTTAGTATTACACAAAACCTAAAATAAAAGCACTGAGTTTATTGTAGTACTTCATGCATATAAATTTTATGTACAGAATGTGAAAGGTATGTAAAGCTTGTCTACATAGAATAATGACAACAAGAGTGTGCATTGGAAGATTGTACCTGTACATTCGAAATAAAATGTTATAATGTAAAAAAAAAAAAATAAAAAAAAAAAAAGCACTTAGATTCAGAGACATAAAGGCATTGAGCAGTTTTAGAACAACAAACAAGTTAGTCCACACGGTTTTGTTACAACCTGTTTACTTATAGTGTCAAAACAGTGTGAGGATGAAGGAGGAAAGTGCAATACCCAAGATAAACACACAAAGATAAGTTCACCTTCTTTCTAAGACTCAAGTTTTCTGTCGATAGTTATTGGCTTTTGCGGATTGTGATTTCTTGGGTGCTCCTTGATGCTGTTCATACCTTATTGTATTACCAATGATTTTGCAAGGCTGTCTATTCATGTGACCTAGTTGTGCACTATTTTTGCACGTTTGAAAACGCAACTTTTTGTTAAATAAAAGGAATTACAAATAAATAAATGCAAATCTTTTTTGAGGCAAAAAAAAAAGTGCATTTATTTATTTCTAGGAGCCTGCAAAGCATTGCATCAGCAGATCGCAGTTGCAATGCAGGACTCCTGCAGACTGTCATTGTAAGCTGTCTGCTCATACCTCGTATGAGCAGGCAGTTCCACTATGGGGCTTCTTTACTAAAACTGGAGTGTGCAAAATTTAGTGCAGCTCGCCAAAGAAACCAATGAGTTTCCATTTTTTTTCTGGCAAAGCTTAATTGAATAAGTTGAAGTTAGAAGCCAATCGTCTACCATGTACAGCTGCACCAGATTTTGCACTCTCCAAGACTAGTAAAATCAAGCCCAATGACAAGAACAAACAATAAACAGCACCCTGGTGGTTCATTGACAACTACAAGCCAAAAAAAGCAAAGGATGTTGGTACTTGTAATACTCCCCTCTGTGAATGAATGACCTGGCCAGGTGCGCGGAGCCCCATAGCCACTTTTTTGTTAAGATTGTGACAGCGAGTTTCGGGAGAAGAAGAACTCCAGCCTGCTGTCATTAGAGGCCGCAGCAGTGGGAACATGTTACATGGCGAACTTATCCTTTACACTGGCTGCAAACCCTTACATACACCCAGTGAGGTGACTAGCCTCAGGTGATAAGCAGAGATAAAATAATTCATCCTACACAAGTTGTAACTGTATCTGCACCCATCTCACCCCTAAATTCCTTCTAGAACACAGATCAAATATTTTTGATCTGTGTTATAAAATATTTTTCTCAGCCTCGGACAGCAGGGGGTGGGGATCTGATGTCAACCACATTAATGACCTAGAGCACAGAGCTCCCCAATATCTGACAGCTGATGGAAGGGAAGAAACGGGATGGGACCCCCAACCCCATCCCCCCCACCAACGGGCTTATATAAAAACCACAGAGACCCAAGGCTAAAGCAACCATTATATGATTTAATTTCCTTTTCTTCCACCTTGTGTGGAAAGAAAGTGAAAAAAAAAAAAAAAAAATGCTCGATTCTGACTGTGTTGATAGGGGACTCAAGCGATTTATTTCCGGCCCCAGCGCTTTTGAATTCTGAGATACGATGATTACTGCTAGCAGGTATAGCTGCTGGGAGTAATCGCATGTAAAAAAATCCAGTGGATCTACTTGAGGACAATCAGCCTGTCCATAGACGGATATGAACCTCAGCCGGTCGCTGTTGAACTGGCTGAACTTCGATCTTATTTTGGCCGACTTTAAAGCCACCCGCTGAAATAATGACCTCACTCATTTGGGAAAACAAGTGGATTCTGGGCCCAAATTTGTTAAAGGGTGTATTGCAAAACACGATATATACAAATATTAGAAGAAAAAAAATAATGCTTAGTACTGCCTGTCAGTATGGATAATACAGCAATGTATGACATAACACTTACTGTGTGCTTTGATCTAAATATGTAATGACACGATCTGCCTCTTCTTCTAAGCGTTTGTTAACATGATGGAGATATTCTGGAACCTGTAAATATCAAATCAACAGCTAATATAAAACGTTCTGAAAGGCTAATATTTAACTGAAAAACATAATAGGTTAATAGCTCTCTCCTAAAAATGAGGGGAAAAAAATTCCAATTCAAGGACAGTCTGCCTTTTTTTGAATATGTAAGCATATTTACTACTAACCACAAAACTTATGCTGTTGCCAAAACTTGGCATTTATTATTCTTATAAACAAAAATAATCCAAAAAAAGTTTGAACGTAGTAGACTACAGGCCGACCGAATTGTGCAGGGAAGTTGGTAAATAGCACCAAAAAAATAAGATAAATTAGACTGATAGTTTTTAGGTGCCTAGACTGCCAGCATCACAACCAAGACTCTCCCCAGGGATGACCCTGTTGAGTAGAAATTCTACAAAACAATTTAAGCCAGGGGATATTTGAAACGTTACCTCTCTTTCTTGCATAAGTCTTTGCCCTTCTGCTGCATACAAACGGTTTGTTTCTTCCAAGAATCGGTGTTCAAATGATTCTTGATAAATCTAGAGAGAAAATAAAAGACAATAGTGCTATATTTTTATCAACTATGTGAAGCAAACCAATCAAATCTTAGGGCCATGTCACACAGGCGATTAGGACACTAGCGACAACTTGCCAGTGCCAGGATTGCCAAGACAGTGTTTTATTTTACTACAAGCAGTTCCACTTAATCTGCTCAAAGATACAGAAACGTACCTAAAACTTTATCAATTTTTTTTCATAGTTACAAGCTGAACTCTGGGAAAACTACAAATCCTCTCTTGCTTCTCCCAAACTGTAAGGGCTAACTAGTCGGTTAGGTCTAGGGGGCCCTGGTACAGCAGGTTTACATTTCTCATCCTATTTTCCTCACAGGCTCCTACACAGACTGGTACTTGGAGGCTCTTCTCCCCTATGCCCGGCAGTCCAAGGTCCTGAAGTCAACAAGACTGTTGCAGGGCCCCATAGCCTTGCATTGGACCTGAGGACTCGGAGAAAGACCACTGCCAAAGCATGAAGGAGTACTATTTGCTATGGAAGTGAAGGATCAGGTAGGTAAAACCGCTTTTCCCATCTTTCAAACAGAACTAAGCAGTTAACCCTTGCACTGTGGGCACAGCCCGACTGCAAGGGAGACTTTTATTTTTCCCCAGAGTTTAGCTTTAAAACTAGAAAAGAGCCAGTAACTGAACACGGTCACAAAAATGTTCAAACAACTTGCCTGCAGGTCAGACAGCATACTTAGGAGACTCCGTAACAGACTTCTATCAATGGCTTCACCATTTCTTTCTCTTTCAATTAGCAGTAGAATACCATCAATTGTCTTGTTCTGAACTTTCTGGTCACTAATTATGTGGGTTCTAAACAACTCAAGGCCCATGTCCCTAAAAAGAGAAGAAATACAGTCACAATTTGCACAGGGAGGGGGAAAAAAAAAAAAAAACAACAAACACACACACACATTCTAGAAGTGGTCACCGCACATGCTCGTAGGGATACTGGCCTGGGTGCAGTCCAAAAATAATTTGTAGAATGTGAAGCAGACAGCAGGTGCACTCAACAGGACTTGCAACAGGAAGAATTCCCAACATTTCGGCGGGGCACAGGCCACCTCTCTCATGACAAAGGCAATGGACTTTAAAACAGCACAACCCCTCTCACCACCACCCACAGTGAAGACAGCAAAGTGAAATAAGTGCTTAAACAAGAGAAAAACATAACAAAACTAGCTAGCACTATTCACAGATGTCTTCTACTATAAATGATTGCAGGGCAGTTTAAATACTATGAAAATGAACAAAAGTAGCAAAAGGAGGCAAAGACATAATGAAAATGCAGGCGCTCGAAACATGCAATACAGGGCACATTGTAAAACCAGAAAACAAAAGCACACGTAGGCAAATCTGTGAAAGAAGGAGAAAGATATGGACAAGCTGCCATAAGTTAGCCTCAGAAGAAGCAAAATACGAAAAAGTGTGCTTTATAAACCATAGGACCTGAACAGAGGGCTACAGTATGAAACAGGACAGAGACCCCTAGAGTCTAAAAGAGGGAAGCGTATGCTTATTTGTGTACTTTGCACAGTTTCCTGCTTACCTAGTTTCTGTGTAATTGCACTCATTTACCTAGAGTGACTGTTTGTCATCTTATGACTGTTATAATAAAAACATATTCAACCTTAAAAAAGGGAAGTGCACCATACCAGAGAAAAATGCAGTCAATCAAAGATGTAGGGAAAAAAAACACTGTCATAGGCATTGCTACTGAACTAGAATTTAAAGTGAGTGTTACCCCAACATTTCATATTTCTGATATCCGTTACCGTGTTTTGTATTAGAAACGTATACAGTTCTCTTTCCATTGCTTCCTTTGTATGAAAGGCTGATGGCCATGCCGACCCTCCTGCTTTCCCATTTCAAAACAGACCACGCCAGGGCATGGAAGTACATGCATCCCAGTGTGGTCAGTTTGCTTCTTTGCATTCTACTTGGGAGCACTGCCTAGATTTCTGTCTCTATTTTACACTTGACTGTGTCTGGGCTCTGTTTAAGCTGATGCCACATAGCAAGCATGTAAGACCCCCAAGGCTCTCAACTGCATCAAAAACAAAAAAGGAAAAAGTTTTGGGTCATAGCTGGGCTTTAAGACTAAACGTTTAAATACCTGCATGTTAATGCATTAGCCAAGCTGTGACTTGTTCTTTTTAATTAAGAATAAAATTTGTAATACTGAAGTTTTAAAATAAAAAAAAAATAAATAAAAAAAACACAACTTTAAAAAGGGGCAATATTGTCAGTCCGATCACAGATATTACCAGTATAAAAACAGAAATCATGTAAATATTCTCTTCACACTGCTGTAAGCAGCTCCTGAACATTCAAGAGCTGTTTGAGGTTTCTGCTCTCGCTGAGAGATTTTTTTTTTTTTTTTAAGCCACATATTCCTTCTCCTGCACTTAGTGAGGGTTATCATTAATGTAACTGCGCTACCAAGCCAATCAGGTATCGCCACATTAAAATGGTATCAGGCAATTGGCTGCCCCAAAAAACAACTGCTTTCTATTCAGGACCCCGCCACTTTTCATGGCTCCTAGTCCCTGGGTAAAGTATGAAATGGATTTGAGGGCAGAATCTGATGCTTGTAGGTGTCAATGGAAAACACAAGATGCTGCTTTTTTCACCGATGACTTGTCACACACTAAATCTTCTAAAAGGCAGTTTTTTAGTGGTCTTAAGAGCTTACCAAATAGATGGCAACATTGAATTTTGAAGGACGTAGGTTCGATCCAGAAACAGGAAGATGCCTCTTATCATGATCTTAAAAAAAAATAAAGGGCAAAAAGTTAGTGCAGTTTCCCTTTAAATATAAGGGACACTGCACAGTTCTAGAACATCGGAGAAATACTAAACATTTGGTTACATATTGTGGAATAAAATGTAATGCAAAGCAGCATTAAACCCAAAACTTAAAAATGTATATGTTGCAGCTTACCAATCAGTAGATGTGGTGGCTGCATCATTATTTTTTTTTTTTAGACCACCCCCCCCCCCCCATTTTTTTTCACCTGGTGATCTGGCCAGTAATCTCCTATATTGGAGTGCATACACTGTGGTAGAGTAGTGTTAAATGTAATGGCATATTTAAATACACTAACAAACTGAAGTCAGACTCCAGCTCATACTTTATAATCCATTACAGCAAACAGTTTTTTTTTCCTTTTGGGATAAAGGTTTTACATGAATACATAAAAAGATCATTGTAAGCATCCCTCTCAGCGGTAAATGGTTTGTTTTAGGTCAGAAAATGATTTAACTAGAAGAGAGATTTTTTTTTTTGTTGTTTTTTTAACAAGTCAGACTAAGGCTGGCCATACATTATACAATTTTCTTATTCAACTTATACAGCGAATTGTAGAATGTATGGCCAGCCTTACTGGTTAGATCACAGATGAAAATACAAGAAAAAGTCTAAGAAAACCAATACAGTCACAACACATCTAATTATTGGTCAACTGCAATAAAATAATTGTTTGCTGTAGGGTTTAATACTGCTTTAAAAGAACATTTAAGAGCATCATTCGCAATAGCATAATCCAGCCTGGGGATTAGCTTTTCACCACTGGAACTTTTTTGGGGGAAAATAAATTTCACAACCACATGTCTGAACCACCTGTGTCTATGATTCAATCGCCAGCAGAATCTACAGCATGACAATGGATGTGTCAGATGCCTGCAATCCCCACCATGCATTGTGGTTTCACCTACTATATTGCCGTGTCCCTCTTTTACAGTCTCTTACTTTTTTGTAGGTAGTCACTTTAAAAAAACATTTCCAACAAAATGGGAAATCGCCTCCACTTTTATGATGCGATGATTGCAAATGGAAGCTAGATAGTTTATTGGTTAACCACTTCCAAACCGAACCTGTTTTTTGGGTTCGGTGGTTACAATTTAAAAACATTTTTTTTTGCTATAAAATTACTTAGAACCCCCAAACATTATATATTTTTTTTCTAACACCCTAGAGAATAAAATGGCGGTCATTGCAAAACTTTATGTCACACCGTATTTGCGCAGCGGTCTTCCAAGCGTGCTTTTTTTTTTAATGAATTCAGTTTTTTAGTTAATAAATAGGGATTTTATTAAAACTTACTGTAAAATCCTTTTCTCTGAGTTCACTGACAGACGCAGCCCTTCATTAGACAAGTGGGGTTATATGCACATCCTACCAGGAGTTGACTAGGCAAATAGAAAGAAAGCAAGCTGGCCCCTCCCAGGGGGCCGTCCTATCTCTCCCATATAACCCCCCCTGCTCTGCATAGCATATCAGTTCGTAACAAGCCCTGCGTCTGTCAGTTAACTCAGAGAAAAGGATTTTACGGTAAGTTTTAACAAAATCCCTTTTTTTCTTACGTTCACTGACAGACGCAGCCCTTCATTAGACAAGTGGGGATGTCCCAAAGCTGTGTCAGTCAAGAGGGGTGGGCAACAACAACAACTGTACCCAACAGAATCCTCTCAGGAGGCGCCAGCCATGCCTACATTGCCGCCTGTAAAACTTTACGGCCAAAAGCAGCATCCGCAGATGCTGACACATCAACTTTGTAAAATTTAGTAAACGTGTGCACCGAGGCCCAAGTGGCCGCCTTGCACACCTGTGACACCGAAGCCAGGTGTCTGAAAACCCAGGAAGTGCTAACTGCCCTGGTGGAATGAGTCGTGACTGGAAAAGGGGATAATTTGCCCCGAACAGTATACGCATGGGTCACGGTATGTCTGATCCAACCGGAAACAGCAGCCGACGAGGCTGCCAATCCTTTGCGCGGACCATCCGTCAGCACAAACAACGCATCAGACTTCCGAAAGGAGGCTGTAGACGCCAAGTACACCCGCAAAGCCCTCACGACATCCAAGGAATTTAACTCAAATTCCTTGGGATGCGCCGGGTGCAGACATAACGAAGGGAGAACAATATATCTTCATTAATGTGAAAAGAAGAGACCACATTCGGTAGAAACGAAGGAGATGGGCGCAAGACCGCCTTGTCCTTATGAAGGACTAGGTAAGGAGACTTGCAGGACAACGATGCCAACTCAGACACCCGCCTAGCGGATGTGATGGCCACAAAGAAAGCCACTTTCTGCGGCAGCAATTGTAAGGGAATATCCCTGATCTTCTTATAAGGCAGTTTCTGCAGCACAGAAAGCACCAAATTCAAATCCCACGGCGCCAAATGCGACCGTACCGGAGGAGCCACATGGCTCACACCTTGTACAAAATGTACAAATCAACTAATGTGAAGCCAAAGGCCGTTAAAATAGAATCACCAGAGCCGAAATCTGACCCTTGAGAGTACTCAATGCCAATTTTTTATCCAGGCCCTGCTGTAAAAAAGCCAGGACCCTGGACACAACGTAAGAGCGAAGGTTCCAACCCCCCGCCTCACACCAGGCAATATAGGCCTTCCAGGTGCGATGATAAATCTTGCGCGCTTTAAGCATGGTACGGATCACGGAGTCAGCGACACCCCTATCCCTCAACACCTGGGACTCAATAGCCAAGCCGTCAAAGCCAGCGAGGGTAAAGCAGGGTGCAAGATGGGTCCCTGAGACAACAGATCTTCGTGCAACGGAAGACACCAGGGAACATCTACCACCATTCGCACCACATCGGCGTACCAAGGACGCCGAGGCCAATCCGGAGCCACCAGAATTGTCGGAATCCCCTCCGCTTCCATTCTGCGCAGCAGCCGCGGTAGAAGCTTGATGGGAGGAAAAGCGTACAGGAGTCGATATCAACTCCAAGGCGCTACCAGCGCATCCGTGGCGCCCGCCAGCGGGTCTTTTGTCCTGCACACAAAAGGTTTCCACCTTGTGATTGAACCGAGGCGCCATGATGTCCACGTCTGGCGTGCCCCACTTGTGGCAAATCTGGTGAAACACCTCTGGATGAAGGGACCATTCCACCTGATCCAGCGTCTGGAGGCTGAGAAAGTCCGCCTGCCAATTCTCTACGCCCGGAATGTAAACGGCGGCGTTGTCCGGCTGAACCCGAACTGGGAGGCCGCCCAACCTTAGCGTCCAGTGGGAGAGGCAGAGCCTGATCGGCCGCAATTCCAGCGCCGACCAGTGGCCCTGAGCAGACAGCTGCCCCAGGACCCCCCCCAGCCCGATGGACGCCAGCCTAACGACCAATTCAGGGGAAGAAATTACTTCCCCAATGTCAGGGCCAGGGCCCAAAGCCACCAGGTCAATGATCCTCTGGTCTGATGATCCAATCTGATCAGCTGGTCCAGGGGCGGCGGAGACTTGTCCCACCGTGACAGAATCGCTCGCTGAAGGAGCCGAGTGACTCTGGGCGTAAGGTACCGCCTCGAAGGCTGAAACCATGAGCCCCAACACCCGCATACAGAACCGTAAGGAAGACCACCGGCGTGACAGCAGGGTTTGCACCGCTGCTTGCAGTGTCAGTAACTTGGCCGGAGGCAAGAACACCTTCGCCTGCTCCGTGTCCAGAATCAGACGCAGGTATTCCAGGCGACAGGACGGTGTCAATGTCGACTTCTGCAGATTGATCAGCCAGCCGAAGTCCTTCAATGAGGCCATGGTGATAGCCACGTTCTCCTCCATAGCCGAAGCAGACTCCACTCTCAGGAGCAGGTTGTCGAGGTATGCTACCACCGCAATGCCTCTCTGCCTCAACAGCGCCAACACCGGAGCCACCAGCTTGGTGAACACCTGAGGAGCCGAGGCCAGACCGAAGGGAAGTGCCACGAATTGGTAGTGCAGATCTCCCACCGCAAAGCGCAGGAAGCGCTGGTGCCGGTGACAAATGGGAACGTGGAGGTACGCGTCCCTGATATCCAGAGACACCATGAAGTCCCCTTGGTGTAGGGTGGCCACGACCAGACAGATTCCATTCTGAATTTTCGCGCCCCCACAAAGTGATTTAGCGCTTTTAGGTCCAGAACCGGCCTGACCCCCCCCCCCCCCTTTTGGGTACCACAAACAGGTTGGAGTAGAAGCCGCGGAATCTTTCCAGCGGAGGTACGGGCACAATCGCCTCTTGTTCGGAGAGCGCCTGAACATCCCCTAAGAGAGCCTCTTGACGCCCCTGAGGGAGTCTCAAGTTGGATGGGAAGAACCTGTCTGGGGTAGAGTGCTGAACTCTATCCTGTACCCGGAGGACACCACTTCCTGCACCCACCGGTCGGAAATGCGGGCAGTCCACCTGTCTGCGAACCACCTTAGACAGACCAGCACCGGTGGGA
>BLSH010059678.1:793653-806253 GCA_018402905.1 Glandirana rugosa | reverse complement strand
AAAAAAAAAAAAAAAAAAAAAAAAAAACAAAAGCATAGGTTGGCCCCTCCCAGGGGGCCATCCTCACCTTAGCATATAATCCCCCTGCTCTGCATAGCACATCAGTTCGTAACAAGCCGTACAAACTCAACACAGAGGGGTGGGTGCTGCATCTGTCAGTGAACTCAGAGAAAAGGATTTTACGGTAAGTTATAATAAAATCCCTTTTACTCTTCCGTTCACTGACAGACGCAGCCTTCTTATGACACGTGGGGACGTCCCAAAGCTGTGCCAATCAAGAGGGGTGGGCAAACTATAACAACTGTACCCAACAGAAAAAGCCCTCTCAGGCGGCGCTAATCGCACCTACACTGCCGCTTGTAATACTTTGCGGCCAAAGGCAGCATCCGAAGATGCTGAAACATCAATTTTGTAAAACTTAGTAAACGTGTGCACTGAGGCCCAAGTAGCCGCTTTGCACACCTGAGACACCAAGGCCTGGTGCCTAAAAGCCCAGGAAGTACTAAGTGCCCTGGTGGAATGAGCCATGACTGGAAACGTGGGAACCTTGCCCCGAATCTCATATGCATGAGTCACGGTCTTCCTTATCCAACGAGAAATGGTAGCTGATGAGGCCGCCATGCCTTTGCGTGACCTTTCCGTCAGCACAAAGAATCAGACTTCCAAAAAGAAGCTGTAAAAAACAAATACACCCGCAAAGCCCTCAACACATCCAAAGAATGCAGTTCAACTTCTTTGGGATGCGACGGGTGCGGGCACAATGAGGGAAGAAAAATATATCCTCATTTAAATGAAAAGACACCACCTTCGGAAGAAACGAAGGGGAAGGTTGCAAAACCGCCTTGTCCTTATGAAGGACCAAGTAAGGTGACTTGCAGGATAACGCTAGCGTATGTGACAGCCACCAGAAAAGCCACTTTCTGCGACAACAGTCACAAGGGAATATCCCTGATCTTTTCATATGGTGGTTTCTGCAGCACAGAAAGCACCAGATTCAAATCCCACGGTGCCAGAGGCGACCGTATCCGAGGAGCCACATGACGTAACCCCTGTACAAATGTACGGATCAATGAATGAGACGCTAAGGGCCGTTGAAAAAGAACCGCCAGGGCCGAAATCTTACCTTTAAGCGTACTTAACGCCAGGCTCTTGTCCAGTCCTTGCTGCAAAAAAGTCAGTACTCTGGACACTATATAAGAGCGGGGGTTCAAACCCCCTGCCTCGCACCAGGTAATATAGGCCTTCCAGGTCCTATGATAAATCTTACGTGAGGTACCTTTACGTGCTTCAATCATAGTAGGGATCACGGAGTGCGCAGAACCCGCGGTAGAAGCTTTAGAGGAGGATAGATGTACAGTAGCCGATACCGACCCCAGGGCGCTACCAGTGCGTCCAAGGCGACCGCCAATGGATCTTTTGTTCTGCACACAAAGGTCTGTACCTTGTGATTGAACCTGGAGGCCATGAGGCCCACCTCTGGCGTGCCCCACTTGAGGCAAATCTGGCGGAACACTTCTGGATGTAGGGACAATTCTCCCTGATCCAGAGTCTGGCGGCTGAGAAAGTCCGCCTGCCAGTTTTCCATGCCTGGCATGTAGATTGCAGAGAGAGCTGGCACGTGGCGTTCTGCCCACCAAAGGATCAGAGCCGTCTCCGCGGCTGCTGCCGAGCTTCTTGTTCTGCCCTGATGGTTCACATATGCCACCGCCGTGGCATTGTCTGACTGAACCCAGACTGGGAGGCCTCGCAGCCTTTCTGACCAACGGGACAGACAAAGTCTGATCGCTCTCAGTTCCAGTACATTTATTGGAAGACAAGCTTCCTGCACTGACCAACAACCCTGGGCAGAGAACTGACCCAGGACCCCTCCCCAGCCCGATAGGCTGGCATCCGTCATTACTATCGACCAATTGAGGGGGAGAAACCATTTTCCCAACTTTAGGGTCGGAGCCCGAATCTACCAAATCAAGGATCTTCGGGACTGATGATCCAACCTGATCAGTCTGTCTAAGGATAGGGGGGATTTGTCCCATTGCGACAAAATCGCCTTCTGCAAGAGCCGAGTGTGACTCTGTGTGCAAGGTATCGCTTCGAAAGTCGACACCATGAGCCCCAACACTCGCATACAGAACCGTAAGGAGGACCACTGGCGTGATAACAGGGTTCGCACTGCTGCCTCAAGTGTCAGGAGCTTGTTTGGTGGTAAAAGCAACCTTGCCTGCACCGTGTCCAGAATCAGACCCAGGTATTCCAGCCGGCAGGATGGAGTCAACGATGATTTCTGTAGGTTGATTAGTCAACCAAACTCCTCTAACGTGGACACCGTGATTGTCACTTTCTCCTCCAGAGCCGCAGCAGACTCTGCTCTCAGGAGTAAATCGTCGAGGTATGCTACAACCGCGATACCTCGCTGTCTCAGCAGCACCAGCATCTGGGCCACCACCTTGGTGAACACTCGGGGAGATGAAGCCAGCCCGGAGGGAAGTGCCCCAAACTGGTAATGTAGATCTCCCAAAGCGAAGCGTAGAAAACGCTGGTGACTGTGACAAACTGGAACATGGAGATACGCGTCCCTGATATCCAGGGACGCCATGAATTCTTGGTGCAGGGCGGCCACGACCGAGCGGATGGACTCCATCCTGAATCTCTTCGTCTTTACGAAGCGGTTTAATGCCTTCAGGTCCAGAACTGGCCTGACACCGCCCTTTTTGGGCACCACAAAGAGGTTGGAGTAAAACCAGTGAAATCTTTCCACCATGGGTACCGGTACAATCACCCCCTGTTCGGCAAGTGCCCGAACGGCGCCTAGAAGCGCCTCCCGACGCCCCTGAGGGAGTCTCAAGTTTGAAGGGAAGAACCTTTCTGGGGGCAGAGAGATGAATTCTATCCTGTACCCGGAGGACACCACCTTCAGTATCCACCGATCGGTGATGCGGGCTGTCCATCTGTCTGCGAACCCCAGCAACCGGCCCCCCCACTCGCGAGTCGGGCGGGGGCAACCCATCATGCGGAGGTTGATTTATCCTTCACTTTTTCGGACTTATGCTGCCAGGGCCTTTTACTGGGCCCAGCGGAAGCCTTACCGGACTTAAAGCCCTAACCCGCTGAGCCGGGTGCCCAAAAAAACTTCTTCTGACCTGAAGAAACAGGGCCCTGCCTACGGCGAAAATCCCACCGCTTTGGCTCTGGAAGGAAAGTACTCTTCCCTCCCGTGAAATCCTGTGGGCCAAACAGAAGCCCTCCCTGAAAGGGAAGATCTGCAAGAGCTTTCTTTGAAGCCTGGCCGCCCAACCAAGAGCGGAGCCACAGCACCTGCCTTATAACAATTGCAAAAACAGACATTTTTGACAATATGGGAAGAAGGTCCAAAGCAGCATGGCATATATAGCGGAGACCCTCTTCCAAATGTTGTGCCCGCTGCACCTCAGCCTGTGCACACTCACAAGTTAAACCAGTGTGCAGTGTGGCAGCGTGCTCGTGAAGAGATTGTGCCGCCATTGCAGCCGCTAGAGCCGGCCGCATGGCTGACCCAGCCAACAAGAACAGTGCCTTAGACACTGCCTCCATGCGGCGATCGGCCGCCTCCTTAAAAGACGGAGACCCCTCCAAGGGAATGGTCGTTGCTTTATTCAGACGGGCCACTGGGGGGGGGGGGGGGTCCACCGTTGGGGAAGCCTATCTCTTAGTAAAACTATCCTCAAAGGGGTAGCGAACAGCAAAGCCTTTAGGAAAAGCAAAGGAATTTGGTAGCCGCAGCCATTCCTTGAACACCGCCTGTTCAAACACCTGATCATAAGGGTAAGCCCTAGGGGACCTAGGGGGTTTAAGTGATCCACAAATATATGTGGACTCATGCGACTCCCCTGCTTGGTCAAGCCGCATGGAGTCGCGGATATCAGTGATAATCCTCAAAGGGGTACCACCCAGTGTGTCCCCACTAACGGACCCAAACCAGCCGGCTACCACAGAAGCTGCCCAGGTGCCCACTCTCCGCGCCCCTAGGACGGAAGAGGTGTCCACTCACCAATCCGACGGGCGCAGCGGGTAGCCACCCGGAGCAGACTTACCTCCCCATAGAGAGGCATGCTGCTGGTCAGGCACCTGGACAGGAACAAAACCAGTCAATGGGCTCTAGTGGGTTTTAGCAAGGGGGAGTATATGCCAAGGTGAAGACGGCCCCCTGGGAGGGGCCAACCTATGCTTTTGTTTTATTTTTGCCTAGTCTACTACTAGTGATATGAGCATAACCCCACGTGTCATAAGAAGGCTGCGTCTGTCAGTGAACGGAAGAGTAAAAACGGTATCTGAATGGTGCCTGCAGCTGTAGGCACCATTCAGATATCACCACTCAAATCCAAGGACGTCCGGAGGTACGGAAGAGGTTAATATATATATTTTTTTAAATAACACGCTTAACCACTTGCTGACAGTTTTCCAGTTCTGGAAGTCTATTGACATCATCCCAGAACCACACTCCCTGTATGTCCACTGCAGCACGCATACGACGCGCTCTGTATTCGATGTGTCCTTCAGGCACAGCTGATCACAGATCGGCTGGTAAAAGGGCCAATCACAGCGGCCTTTTACTATGATCAGCTTGTGTCCAATCACAGGTGATAATGTAAACACAAGTGCCGGTTATCGGCATTCCTCTCCTCACACGCTGTCACAGCATGAGGAGAGCAAGTAAGTGGCAAGCAGGGAACATCTACACGGATAATCAGGGCACAGATCATCAGTGCTCATCAGTGCTCATCAGTGAAGGAGAAAAATAGGATTTTTTGACTTACCGTAAAATCCTTCTCTCTGAGTTAATTGACGGACGCAGCCTCTATTTTTGACATGCGGAGATTATGCACCTTTCACTAGGAGTGGACTAGGCATAAAGTAGTTCAGCTCAAAGCAGACACAGCCCCTCCCATGCATAAACCCCACATGTCAAGAATAGAGGCCGTCAATGAACGATTGAGAAAATTACTCATTTGCAAAATTTTATAACAGAAACTAGGAAAACTTTTTTTCTTCTAAATGTTCAGTCTTTTTTGTTTGTTTAGCAAAAAATTAAAAACCCAGTGGTGATTAAAAACGACAGCTCTAATTATGTGAAAAAAAAAAAAAAAAGTGAGTACATTGTTGCATGACCGCACAAAGTCAAAGTGCAACAGCGCTGAAAGCTGAGAAACTGGCCAGTAGGTAAGTGGTTAATAAACATTTTGTTTTTTAATCTCTATAAATCTATTTTAATTTTACAAACATTTAGGACATTAACATTTGCTGTCTTTGCAAAAGGTCTTAGAGGAAATCACCTGAGTGGATAAACAAGAACTTAACATACTAGGGAGGGACAACAGCCTGCAAAACCTTTCTGCCAAAAAGGCCTGAGCCCCCCCCCCCCCCCGCTAACAACAGCACCAATCTGTATTGACGATCAAAGGGGGAACAGGCTTGACCTTGACCACTTTGATTTGTTTTGGGGTGGCACCAGCCCTTTACAACCATGTGGCTGCAAGAGTTCTAATAGAGTGAGCAAGGATCCCCAATGGGGGAACCAAATTCATCCAGCCATAAACTTCTGCAATAGCCATCGTTAGCCACCTGGCTATGGATCCCTTAGTGGTCCTTTTGGCCTTTCTGGGCACCCACATACAGAACAAAAATGGGAACAGCACCGTCCTTTTCACATCCACAGTATGAAAACTTTCCTCTTTACTTTCTGGCGGTTTTCAGAGAAAAAGTTGGTAAGACAACGTCCTGAGAAGGATGATCAACAGAGGACACTTTTGTAAGTAATCCTGGATCGGTCATTGCAGGACCAGTGACAGCTACCTTTGTTGACAAGCCTTAACCCGGGACTGGTCTGGACCAATCTAGAGCCTTTAAAAAAAATTAAATAATAATATTTCAATATCAAAGGCTCTGAAGAAATGAACCATTCCAAAACACTCCTAAGGCAGCTACATGCACTTTGAGTGTACCAACTGACAGGCCCTTGTCTGCACCATCTTGTAAAAACTTCAAAATAGAAGAGGAGAGGTTCACCAGTTGATGGCCAGAGGCATCACACCAGGAGTTGTAAATTCTCCAAACTTTGCCATAAATGGCTTTCTTGCAACTCACAAGAAGAGTTGAGACTAGCTGCTCTGAAAAACCTCCTTTTGAGAGCTGCTTCTCAGAAACCAAGTTGTGAGGCTTAATCTGGCTTCCCCCGGTAGCTAAGGGGCCTTTGGAGCAGCAAGTCCTGTCTGAGTGGAAGAGGGTTTGTGACGGACTGCCAGACACCCAACCTGGGTATCTCCGCCAAGAAGCGGCTTTACAAGCTCTGGAACACAAGGCAGTGAATATAGCTGCAGCTATTCCAAAGAACTAGGCAACACCAGTATTTGGAGCAAACCAGAAAAACAACCGCTCTATTAGAGAAACACCCTGGATTTATACAGAAAACCATCAGATAAAAGCTAAATCACATTATCACAGACAACCACCTCAGACAGACCTGCACCCCCATAGGAATACATTACATATAGAAAGCCAAGTGTCAATTAGTGACCAGCTCCTTCTGGATAAATTCAAAAACACAGTAAAAACACTGAGTCCTCCGGGAAATGGTTCTCCTGCAGCCCCAAGTCTGTGGAAAAAAAAAAAAAAATGCCCCACCCTTTCCATAGTCCAGCAAACTGGGCTAGATCCAATACGGGTCAGCTTGGGGATGTCCATGAACTATACTACAACCAAAGGTCGGTTTGCTGGGAAAGTCCATCTGCGCTGACGTTTTGACTCCCTGGCCTGTACTGCACAGTAAAGTTGTAGGGCTGCAGGGCAAGACTCCACCTCAGGCAGCATCTTTTGTTCCCAGAGACTTGATTCAACCAAATCAAGGGGTTATTAGTCAGTGAGCACCGTGAAGGATCGTCCATAGAGATATGGCTGAAGTTTTTTCAGGGTCCACACCAGCAGATAAAATCTCAAATCTCCTCCGTGGGCCATAATCAGTGGGTAGAAGGCTACCTCAGTCCCTCCCAAAAGCCCCGGTCACAGTTGGGTATGTCTGCCCGATGTAGACGGGTGGAAAATATGCTCTTCTGGGCCAAAAAGGTGCTATGACAGTAAGACCCCTTTCAGACCAAGATGTTTTTCAGGCGCAAAAAATAGCGTCTAAAAAGCGCCTGAAAAACACCCCCCAATACACCCAAGTGTGAAAGCCAGAGTGCTTTCACACTGGGGCGGTGCGCTTGCGAGTCCTGCATGCCGCATCTTTACAGCAGTGTATTCACCACTCCTATACTGCCCCTGCCCATTGAAATGGGGCAGCACTCTGGAAGCGCCTGAACACTGCTTCGGGAGCACCGCAAACCGGCACTTTTAAAACACCTCTGTAACCCCTTGTGGGGGGGGGTTAAAAACGCACCACCACCGCCTGAATAGCGGCGCCATAGCGCTGCTATAACGAGCGGTAAAACGCTGCTAATTGCAGTGTTTTACCGCTAACGCTCAGGCGGCTCCGGTGTGAAAGGAGCCTCGCTGAAGTTTTTTTTACCCTTTCTGAATCTTCCTTAGCACTTTCAGGATCATTTGAAAAGGAGGAAAAGCATAACCAACATGGAAATTCCAGGGTTGTGCAAGAGCATGTATCCCTAAGGCACTATCTTTCCTGTATAGGGAAAATAATAGAGGGGACTTCATACTCTGCTGCTTTGCAAAGAGGTCCACCTGAGGACATGTCCACTTTTCTGTATAAATGGAGAACACCTCACAACTTAGAATCCAGTCTGCCTCCCACACCTGGGGCCTGCTCAGGAAGTTGGCATCACATTTAAAGTGACCTTGAGGTGGACTGCCGATAAGGATGCCAAATAAGACTTTGCTCATAAAAAGGATTTTTGTGCCAGATTCTGCAGAACTCTTCTTTTTTGTGCTATCCTGCCTATTGATGTAGACCACTGCTCTAACATTGTCCAAAAAGATGAGCATGATGTCCCTGAATCTCCAGAGAAAAAAAAAAAAACGATAAAGTTATCGCAATAGCTTTTCATCCCCTACAGTTCTTCCTACTAAGTGAGCTCCTCAGCCCCAAGAGCTGGCATCTGTGGTCAGTCCTACCCAAATGGTAAGAATCATACTCCGAATACTTTATTATATTAAAGCTATTTAATTTTGATCCCTCCACCACCACCGTGATCTTTTTACTTTGCTGGGCACTTTCACCAAGGTGCCTAGTGACTAACTCCCGATCCCACATCTGCAGGAGCCATTGCAGTGAGCAAAAGTGCAGCCTTTCCCCTACAAATTGCTGGAATGGAAGAGGTTAGAAGGCCCAATGCCGACATCAGGCTCCTGATATACAAGGTCTGACTGGACAGAAGGACAGCAATGGCTGCCTACACATTCTTACATTGGTCCACTGGAAGAAAAATCTTTTGCTCCACTGAACTGATTAGGCAACCTAAAATCAGAACCCCTGGGCAGGTAGCAAAAATGTGTCTCTTGGATGTTCAAGATCCAGCCCAAGCCTTACAAATGCCCGTGGGCTACAGTCAAATTTTCCTGTAGTCTCTCTTTTGACCCCACAAAGGAGGAGAAGATCATCCAGGTAAGGTACCACAGCTTTTCTATTTCAGGCACAGAGGTCCTAAAGTTTCTGCCATCACTTTCAAGATAATCCAAAGTACTGATGAGAGGCCAAACAATAAGGCCCTGAACTGTAGATTAAGTATCTGGTCTCCCAACCTTAATGCTAATCTCAGGAACTTTTGGGACAGTAGACAAATGAGAAAGTGGAGATAGGCATCAATCTTCTCAGAGGGAATGCTGCAAATTCTTTTTTGCAACGTTGGGAGACAATACCCCAGATATGCTTTTAGGTGATGTCTTCCCATTGCAGAAAACATCCACCCCTTGGGCTCATCTAGATCCAAATACATATGGTCATGCAAGGATAAACCTTTTCTCTCATCAATGCCTAGTGTAGCATGTATTGCTTTCAGAAGGCCATCCTTTTCAGAAGAAAGCCCCAAGTTTAGAAGCTGAAAGATCCTCCACCTCCTCCTCATGACAATTGCCTATGGATATGGAAGGGGAAAACCCTTCCTGAAGTGAAGGAACCCCAGATTCTGCATGGAGCATGGCATAAGACTGTGGTGGGGGTGAAGGTTCCAAAACATTGGAAGCTTGAGGGGTGGGAATATCCATTAGCATGGTGCAGGAAAGATTAAAAAAAAAATAAAAAATAAAAATAAAAATGTAAAAGAGCTCAGTTTTGACCAAGGAAATAAGTTCATTACAAGCAGCTGCAGAATCCTCTAACCAGGGAGCACAATAAAGCCCTGGCATAGAGGTTTTTTGCAAGCATCCCACAAGCTGACTTAGCAAGAAGGGCACTTCCTCTTTAAAAGGAGAATGATTTTTATCAGAAATTTCAGCCTAAACAAAAACAGGATAGCAAACCCCCAGTTCAGCCCATGTAACACCAGCATCAAGTTCCCCCTACCCCAAAACGCACTGAAATAAACTTGATCATTCCAGTGTCCTGACAGGCCCCAGCCACCAGGGGGGAAAGTACTAAAAGCCCAGCAGAGAGAAAATACCACTGCCAAGGTTCCTGCCTCTTCCATATTGCAGAGCCTGCAGCACATGTGGATGAAAATGCTGGTTCCAGAGTCCTAAGACACTGCACTCCAGACCGGAACCGGAAATGAGCATCAGCCAATTGTTGCTCCCCCTCCCTGCAGAACTGCCACTGCATGCCTGACCCAGAACTCCCACCCCATTCTAGAAAGGACACCTGCCGCCAGACATGCCTGAGGACTCTCCTCACACACCAGAAATATGGCACTGCCAGTCGAGACCGCAGCCAACTTGCCATAAGTTATCAGGCTGATAACAGAAGAACGGAGCAGCAGAAACACAGGGGACTTAGGGCTTTGGAGAGAGATAAGAAAACGCTGCAGATACAGTGGATTTAAAAAGTCTACCCACCCCCGTTCAAATGACAGGTTTCTGTGATGGAAAAAAAAATGAGACAAAGATAAATAATTTCAGAACTTTTTCCACCTTTAATGTGACCTATAAACTGTACAACTCAGTTGAAAAATTAACTGAAATCTTTTTAGGTGGAGGGAAGTAAAAATAAAAAACGGAAATAATGTTTTTTTTTTTTTTTTTCCGAAACTGGAAATAATGTTTGCATAAGTGTGCACACCCTTAAACTAATACTTGGTTGAAGCACATTTTAATTTTATTACAGCACTCAGTCATTTGGGGTATGAGTCTATCAGCATGGCACATCTTGACTTGGCAACTTGCCCACTCTTCTTAGCAAAAATACTCAAAATCTGTCAGATTGAGAGGGCATCTCCTGTGCACAGCCCTCTTCAGATCAGCCCACAGATTTTCAATCAAGATCAGGTTTGGGCTCTGGCTGGGCCATTCCAAAACTTTAATCTTCTTCTGGTGAAGCCATTCCTTTGTTGATTTGGATGTATGCTTTGGGTCGTTGTCATGCTGAAAAATGAAGTTTCTCCTCATATTCCGCTTTTTAGCGGAAGCCTGAAGGTTTTGTGCCAATATTGACTGGTATATGGAACTGTTCATAGTTCCCTCTACCTTGAGTAAGGCTCCTGTTCCAGCTGAAGAAAAACAGCCGAAAGCATGATGCTGCCACCACCATGCTTCACTGTGGGTATGATTTTCTTTTGTTGATGTGCAGTGTTTTTGCGCCAAACATCTTATGGAATTGCCAAAAAAGTTCAACATTAGTTTCATCAGACCATAACACATTTTCCAACATGCTTTTGGGAGACTTCAGATTTGTTTTTGTAAAATTTATCCGGGCTTGGACGTTTTGATTCATAAAGAAAAGGCTTCCGTCTTACCACTCTACCCCATAGCCCAGACATATGAAGAATACGGGAGATTGTTGTCACATGTACCACCCAGCCAGTAATTGCCAGATATTTCCTGCAGCTCCTTTAATGTTGCTGTAGGCCACTTGGCAGCCCCCCTGACCAGTTTTCTTCTCATCTTTTCATACATTTTGGGACAGACATCCAGTTCTTGCTAATGTCACTACTGCGCCATATTTTCTCCACTTGATGAGTGTCTTCACTGTGTTCCATGGTATATCGAATGCCTTGGAAATTCTTTTGTACCCTTTCTCCTGACTTTTAACAAGGAGATCCCTCTGATGCTTTGGAAGCTCTCTGCAGATCATGACTTTTGCTGTAGGATGCGACTATGAAAAGGTCAGGAAAAACTTACTACAACAGCTGAACTTTACTTGGGGTTTATTCGAGGCACTTTAAATGAGGGCATGTGTGTACTGACTCCTATAACGTGTTTGAATGTGATAAATTCTGAACACAACTACATCCGCAGTTATAGGGGGTGTGCACACTTATGCAACCACATTAATTTTAGTTTTTTTATTTTTACCCCCCCCCCCCCCCTAAAAGACTTCAGTTTGTTTTTCAACTGAGTTGTACAGTTTATAGGTCACATTAAAAAGGTGGAAAAAGTTCTGAATTATTTTTATCTTTGTCTCGTTTTTTTTACAGCACAGAAATTGACATTTTACCAGGGGTGTGTAGACTGTTTAAATCCACTGTATTTGTGCCTAGGTCAAATTTCATAATTCAGATTTACATCCACTTTAAATAAAAAAATGAGCCCCAGGAGTTTGTAGCGAGCATATTAGCCCAATATGACACACCTACCTTGTAAGCAATATCCTCTGGCGTTGCGGTATCAGCACATCTGCACTGTCTTTCTACCAGGTTCAGATTCTTCAACTGCTTGCTTGGTCCAGCTAGGATAGCAGAAATTATATGCATGCACACGGGAGTCATCTCGGCACAGAAGTGTGCCGCAAATTTACGCTGAGGTGTGCATGTAAGGCACAGTGTATACCAGGGCTTGCCAAATTTGCTTTGAATCTTAGGAGCCAGGTTTGTTTTTTTTAGCGTAGCGTAGGTTGTCAGCACCCGGGGTAAGGCAAGTAATTTGCGCCCCCCCCCAACCCTAACTTGCTCACAGCAGAGCAGCCAGTCAATAACTCCAACGTAACGTTACATCAGGATTATAGGCTGGCCAGAAAGAGTGACACTAAAAAAATCTGTTATAGGGGGAAACTCCTTATTATGCCTAATGCATTGTGACTGCGGCATGTAAAAAGCCCTCATCTGCTGCCTAATGCAGCTTAAGGAGGCCATTGGTGGGTGGCAAAAACATGTCTCTACTGCACATTTTACCACCCAACTGCACACCTAATGAAGCCTTAGTGACACTTTAAATAAAATACACGAAGGAAAAAAAAAAAAAAAAAAGTGAAAAGTATTCCAGTGCTGCTGATCTGCTGCTGCCTCTTTGCAGCCACCTCCTGCCTACATGTGTGCCCTCCATGGTGACTATTCATTGCTCTGGTGGGTTTTTGGTCAAAATTAAATACTGGAGCTCACCTGCACATAAAGAGTGGTAATGGTTGATGGTATACATGGCTTTATCACAATTTTGTTGCTTAGAATAAAGATCACGATTCTCATGGTGTAACATCTTTCACATTATTAAAAAAAAAAAAAATTAATTAATATGGTACGGCGTCAGTGTTAC
>BLSH010059678.1:752592-766454 GCA_018402905.1 Glandirana rugosa | reverse complement strand
ACCACTTAAGGACCGGAAGGATTTCCAGCTTTAGGACCGGAGCCCTTTTTGCGATTCGGCGCTGCGTCGCTTTAACTGACAATTGCGCGGTCGTGCGGCGTTGTACCCAAACGAAATTGGCGTCCTTTTTTTCCCACAAATAGAGCTTTCTTTTGGTGGTATTTGATCACCTCTGCGTCATTTCTGATCGCCGCTATAAACAAAAGAAGAGCGACAATTTTGCAAAAAACCCCAAATTTCTTACTTTTTGCTAAAATACAAATCCAAAAAAAAAATATAAAAAAACATTTTTTTTCACCGTTTTTGGCCGATTTATATTCTTCATCATATTTGCGATAAAAAAAATCGCAATCGGCGTTTATTGATTGGTTTGCGCAAAAGTGGCCGCGTTTACGGATGATGAGAATTCATTTTTGGGGTTTTTATTTTTTTTTTATTTTTTACTAAAAATGGCGGCGATCTGCGATTTTTAGCGGTACTGCGATATTGCGGCGGACATGTCGGACTATTTTGACACTTTTTTGGGACCATTGGCATTTATACAGCGATCAGTGCTATAAAAATGCACTGATTACTGTGTAAATGCCATTGGCAGTGAAGGGGTTAACCTGCAGGGGGCGCTCTAAGGGTTAACTGTGTTCCCTGGGCGTGTTCTTACTGTATGGGGACTTGCCTAGCTGGGGAAGGGAAGTGGTCACAGCCTTCGTGTACAGGAAGGCTGTGATCACTTCCCTTCCCCCTCACACAGAGCGGAGGTCCGTGTTTACTTACACGGACCTCCGTTCTTTCGCTCCGGGGGGGGCATCGCGGGTGGCCGGCGGCAATCGAAGCCGCCGCACCCGCTCCCTGGCCCCCCCCGAACACAGTGAGCGTGCGCGCGCCTCCAGCGGCGCGCGAGCGCTCACAGTATCTCTGTATCGCAGCCGCCGTCGTATGACGGCGTTTTGCGTTACAGAGCCACTTTGCCGCCGTCAATCTCCGATCGGCGGTCGGCAAGTGGTTAAACACCCGACTGGTGTGTGAAAAGCATCTACGGACTGCTTGCTGGTATTTGTGGTGCCCTTGACCCGAATAAAGCCTGGAAATCATCTGGATGTGCCGCTTCTTTCTTCTATTGGTGGATTCACACGGGGCAAGCCGCAGCAGGCACTCCAGAGCTTCCAACTAGTGTGTACACCTGGAGCAGCGATTTTCCCTTTGTTTTACCTGTGGTTTTTAGAGGGGCTACGATATTGCAGCGGACAGATCAGACACTTTAACACTTTTTTGGGACCATTGACATTTTTACAGCGATCAGAGCTAAAAATAGCCACTGATTACTGTATAAATGTCACTGGCAGGGAAGGGGTTAAACTGTAGGGGACAATCAAGAGGTTAAATGTGTTCCCTCACTGTGTTCTAACTGTGTGGGGGCTGGGCTGGCAGGGGCATGACAGATGTAACTGATCCTGATTACAGGGATCAGTAGATCACGGTCATGTCCCCTGACAGAATGGGAAACTGCCGTGTTTACAATCAAATAAAATATGAATTTTATTGAAGCTGTTACAAACATGAATAACATTACAGTAAAACCTTGGATTATGAGCATTATTCATTCCAGAAGCATGCTTGTAATCCAAAGCACTTGTATATCAAAGCAAGTTTCCCCATAAGTAACAATGGAAACTCATGATTTGTTCCACAACCACTGCTGGTGTATGCAGTACTGTTTGTGGCCAGAGGTGCGGGGGCGCTGGTGTATGTAGTACTGTATGTTGCCAGAGGTGCTGGGGCACTGGTGTATGCAGTACTGTATGTGGCCAGAGGTGTGGGGGCGCTGGAGACGCTCCAAGACACTCGGGAACTGTTGACATTTTTGGGTGCTCTGACGCATGTTAAGCCCGCCCCACCCAACTGAGAGCGTCTCCGAGTTCTCCAAGAAGCGCTGGGACCCACCAGCGCCCCCGGACCTCTGGCCACATACAGTAATACATACACCAGAGGCTTGAATCCTGCTCGTCTTGCGAGACAGCGCTTGCATATCATGTCTGGATTTTTTTTTTAAATAGCTCGTATTGTGAAACGCTCAAATACCGCGTTACTCGCAATCCGAGGTATTACTGTATAAAGATATCATAACACAGTTCCTAAAAGGACCAATATCTAGTTTGCTGGTATCCCCATCATCCCCCATAACTAGGCTGGGAGCCCCCGAACTACGATAGTAGAATGCATACAATTTTGAAAATTACTATATTCCATATAACCAAGAAATGACTACTCAGGGAGGAGAGGATGTCCAGCTAGTGGTCCTGCTTGCTCGACATGTTTCACATTTAATTTACGCTTCTTCAGGCGCTTTAAAGAGGTTGTAAACCGCCAAAAATAAAAAACCTGCAAAACAAAGGAATAAATGAGCTAGTATGCATTGCATACTAGCTCATTATGAAATACTTAACCTAGAACAATGCCCTAAATTGGCACCAGCACACCGAGTACATGGCCGACATCTTTCACCAGAGTTACTTCAAGGGTTCGATGCGCGCGGGAGCCGCCGGTCTCGGCACGCAGGACCGTCTTTAATATTGACTGGATTCTGGGCAAAACATTTTCTTGGACCCCCCTTCCATGCAATTTAACTCTCTACCTGCTCTGAGACATACAATAAATAGCAGCTAGATTCAAAATCAGTTTACTGAAACAGATCAGGCAGCGATTGCAATTGGTTGCCAGAGGTTAGAGGGTATCATTACCGCTCACTGACTGGCTGCTAGAGGTTACAGCACACACTATGGCTCACTGATTATTTGCTAGAGGTTACAGCACCTGAGTTCTGCTTGTTGATTGGTTGCTAGAGATTACTGTACATCAATACTGCTCACTGATTGGTTGCTGGAGGTTAATAGACACTCACTAATTGGTTGCTAGAGGTTACTGCATATCCTTACCGCTTAACGATTGGTTGCAACAGGTTGGTGCACATCATTTCTGCTCACTGATTGGTTGCTAAAGGTTACAGCACATCATCTCCTCGCTGCCTGCATACCATGGACTAGGGAGGTGAGGGGACCCATCAATAGACAGAAAACTCCTAGGACTACTGGGTTCAGTGGCAATGCTGGGAGAGGCTGGTGTGATCAGTGGCAGTGCTGGGGGGTTGATGGGATTAGTTAGGAGGCAGTACGCTGTGGCAAATTCTGAATCATGTAGAGCAAAGCTGGAAATCTTTGGCAAGTATATAGTGGGGAATTCTACACTGACCACCAATGTAATTGGGAATTCTACGATGACCACCAATGTGAGGGGGAATTTACACATCAATGTAACTGAGACATTTAGTCTGCGTTCACATTTGTGTGTCAGGAACGCATGCAAAATTGCTTTCCTGACACTACAGAAATGTGCTGCCCTTTAGCAGATACACAGCAGTGCCATTAATTGTTAATGACACTCTCATGCATCGGCTGCGATGTGCATATTCACATGCATCAAAATTTACGGTGCTGTGGAACCATATTACTTTGAAAAAGGGTTCAACCTCCGATTTGCTTACCTTTGCAGAACAGGCTGATGGTAGGCTTAATGACCACAGTTGTAGGCAGTACTTTCAAGCATGCCCTTTTACTTCCCTAGTGGGCAGCATGTGATGGTGGATATGACCCAGGGGGGTATGATATACATATAAATCCCGCCTCTATTTACATATCAATGCCACGGTCCACAGCTATTTACATATTAATGCCGCCGCTATTTACATATGAATGCAGGTTATTTACAAGTAAACACAGGGCCTGCAGGTGAGTCACCTGTATAGGGCAATAGGGCAGAGATGGGCAGTATTAGTAACAGAACTTCACACTAAGATATTGGGACACAGCATGGGACTAAAACTTCAATGGACAAGGGGATTTAAACTTGCAAAGTTGGCAAGTATGAGGCAGCTGCTTTGGGCCCCACAACAATTATGGGGCCCAGGGCAGCTGCCCCTTTTGCCTTGCCCTAAAAATGGTCCTGACAGCACAGGTCCTGCAGAGACTGTCCTGTCATCCGCCGGCTCAGCGGGGATAAACGGATGGAACCCCGCTGAGCCCGTCAAAACGGGCTCCGCTAGTGTGAAAGAGCCCTTATAGAGAAACTTAATTTTAACCCTTAAAGCTCCTGAAGAAGCGTAAATTAACCCCGAAACATATCAAGCAAGCAGCCATTTCTTGGTTATCTAGTAATTTTCCAAATTATATGCATTCTACTATCATAGGTGGGGGCTCCCAACCTAGTTATGGGGGATGATGGGGATGCAAGCAAACTAAATATTGGTCCTTTTAGGAACTGCGTTATGATATCTTTATAATGTAATTCATGTTTTAAAAGTTTGTGCCATTAAAGTCCAAATATGTCTTCTGTTCTTTAATAAACAGTTACTAAACCCACAACAGTAAAATCAGTCTGTATATGCAGTAAAGCATGCTTGTTCTACTCACTGTGGAACCTAAGGGGTTAATCCTCCTTCCATTGTGTAAAAAGGCAGTTTGATCCTATCTTCTCTGTTCCTCCCCTTCTTTTACTGTCCCCAATCCATCTCTTGATAGTACAGAGCCTTTTTGAGATGGGAACGAGGGACACCTATTAACAAAAGTATGTGGGCATAGGACACCCCCGCCATGTCCTCTTGAAGGAGAATGATACAAAAAAAATCTAGTTAAACCCACAAGTGCTTTTTTTTAACATTACTATTCCTTTATACTGGATTACATACTGGATACATTTACAAATACAGCAATTTAGAAATTGGATGAAAGGCTTAGCACTGTAAAACACTTTTTGAAAGAAAATAGTGCAATTTTTGTACAACTTTATAGCTCAAACCACATGAGGAAAAAAGATGGACTCTGGGACAGCTGGAAGCTTTGCACATGCTCAGTTTGGTGTGTATTGCTAGAGATGTGATCAGCACAGGGCCAATCTGTCCAGACAGAGGGTCAGCCTTAGACAGTCAGAGTAGAATGAAAGCTCTTCCTACAAGCTTTAACCAGATACTGATAGAAGTCACACGACTGCTATATACTGCTGATGAGAAAAGGTATTTATCACTTTATATTTACTAAAATAATTGCTTTTCCATGTTCTGTGTACTGTGGGAGACCGGATATAGTAAATGCAAGCTCCTGGATTTAGTAACACTTTAACTACTTCCCTAACGGGCCAATCCTGAGACTTCTGGCATACATGTAAAAAATCTACAATTTTTTGCTAAAAAATTATTTAAAACCCCCGAACAATATATATTTTTTAGCAGAGACCCTAAAGAAAACATTTTTTTTTTAAATACACTTCAATGAGTAAAAAAAAAACACGAAGACGCTGTTATGCCAAGTAAATAGATACCTAATATGTCATGCTTTGCGTAAGCTCGTGGAATGGCGATAAACTATGGTACTTAAAAATCTCCATAGTCGACATTTTAAACACCTTTACAGGTTACCTGTTTAGCGTTACAGAGGAGGTCTAGTGCTTGCTTTATTGCTCTTGCTCTAACGTTCGTGGGGATACCTCACATGTTTGGTGTGAATACTGTTTACATATGCGTGCACCAGCTAACATGGTTCGAAGGCCATGCCTTCTTCCTCAGAGCAGCTCTGAGGAAGAAGGCATGGCCTTCGAAACATGTTAGCTGGCGCAGCTCTCATGTCCTTTCTACGACGTTTTGGGACCAGCACCAAGACAGGACCATCTGCTCTGTGTCGATGCTTATTTAACCTTCTCCCGCCCGCGCTATAGCCGAATGACGGCTACAGCGCAGCTCTAAAATGCCGGGAGGACGTCAATAGACGTCCTCCCATTTGGCTTGTGCTGGGCGCGCTCCCGCGGGTCGGGCGGACCCGATGTCCGCCGGAGACCCGCGATCTCCTTTCAGAGAGGAGGAACGGGGAACCGCCGATGTAAACACGGCGGTTCCCCATTCTGTGAATGGGACATGACAGATCTACTGATCCCTGTCACTGGGATCAGTTAGATCTGTCATGTCCCGAGCAGCCCTGCCCCCCCACAGTTAGAACACACCCAGGGAACATATTTAACCCCTTCACTGCCCCCTGCTGGTTAACCCCTTCACTGCCAATGACATTTATACAGTAATCAGTGGACATTTAAATTTCTGATCGCTGAATAAATGTCATTGGTCCCAAAAATGTGTCAAAAACGTCCGACATGTCCTCCCCGATATCGCAGTCCCGATAAAAATCGCAGATCGCCGCCATTACCAGTAAAAAAAAAATAAATAAATAAAAACGCCATAAATCAATGTCCATAGTTTGTAGGCGCTATAACTTTTGCGCAACCCAATCAATAAACGCCGATTGCGATTTTTTTTACCAAAAATATGTAGAAGAATATAAATCGGCCAAAACTGATGAATAAATTTGTTTTTTTATTTTTTATTTTTGGATATTTATTATAGCAAAAAGTAAAAAATATTGTTTTTTTTTCAAAATTGTCGCTCTTTTTTTGTTTATAGCGGCGATCAGAAATGGCGCAGAGGGGATCAAATACCACCAAAAGAAAGCTCTATTTGTGGGAAAAAAAGGACGCACATTTTGTTTGGGTACAACGTCGCACGACCGCACAATTGTCATTCAAAGAGCGACAGCGCTGAAAACTGAAAATTGGTTCGGGCAGGAGGGGGGTTTAAGTGCCCAGTAAGGAAGTGGTTAATGCGGTTTTCGCCCCATGTTTGTGAGTACTTTTATCTATTTTTAAAAACTTTTACCTTGGGATAATGCACTAGGCCAGTGCGCCTTCTTTTTCTTTCATTACTTAGTGCTACTTGGGATATCCCCTATCCTGGAAGGCAGCGAGGCTATCTGAATTATTCCTGGAACTCACTCATTCCTTATCACATTGCTTGCGCAGGAGTATTGTTACTTTCTACTATCAACACCTAGTTTTGACAGGCTGATACTGTTTATTACTGCTTTATAGGAATTCTATGATCACAGCACAGGCTTTCATTTTTATAGCATCAGAACTGTAAATACAATACAAACAATTGATATTTTTCACAATCTAACATAGGCCGCTCAAGCAGATAAGGCCCCAAGTGAGTTTAATTACCACCTTAATCAGCCACAGAACCTGTGTAATTAGTATGTGTTTGGTTTTAAAGGGATGAGGTGGCAACCCTAGTCACAGAAGATTGCCCGACCAATGGGGAGGCGCTGCGCAACTCACGCATGCGCAGTGCACACCTGTCTGTAAAGCCGCAAGCTGTCACAGCCAGGTGCCCACACTTACAATGCCGGCGCCTCGGAGAGGAGAGGGAGAGAATTGAGGCTTCAGGCGGTCGCATTTCTGGTCCGTGGGACAGCTGAGTGTTTATTAAAAGTCAGGAGCTACACTTTTTGTAGCTGCTGACTTCACAAAAATGAGTGGAAATCCGTTTTAAACTCTGATGATGTGTTCAGAACACTGGTGTGTGGAAGAGGATTAGCGTGTATTTCACAGGTGGTAATCTCAAATGAAAGACAGAACATCAGGTTTTTTTTTTATGTAAATACTTTTTTATTGAAAGACTTTATTTACTTTGTATCTGTTTACTGTAACATTGTATATGTATGTTTTAGTTATGTGAGAGTATCATTTTTTAATGTAACAATTATTTATCCTGAAGCACAGGTTATTTTGCAAAGATAAGAACAAGAAGAGGCACCTCTAAGTACAATAGGTAAACAATTTATTATGGCCCAATGTCTAAAAACACTAACAGAATGTGGAAATGGTAAAGCTCAGGCTGTGTAAAATCCAGTGGATGAAGGACTTCTCAATCCATTCCTGATGTAGCTGGGGGATCGAATGATGCAATCTATAGGTGCACACACCATAGGTACACTGAGAATAATATACAAACAAGGTAAAAAATAATATATAAAAATAACGCAATCAAGGATGATTAAACACATTAATTTACACTAATAGAGAATTACCTCAAGACAGGGAACGTCCAAATTGCTATCTCAGAAGGGGGAGGAGACCAAGGGACATATCAGACAATATAAAAAGCTGAACAGACAACAATCAGGGAGGGGCCAAGAAATTCAGAGTATGATAATTAAAAATATATAATATAAAAAAATATATAAAAACTATATATCCCAAACTCAGGATATATATAATAAATGTGTCAAATGTATCTTAATGGACTATCAGGATCAAATTAATGTGTATATAATAATATATGATATTGATTATTTTAACAGACCTCTGTCATAGAGGGTCCAGGGAGGAAATGGGAAGTGGACTATTAGAATCAGAAAGTATGAAAGGTATATGCATATACAGTATATGATATATTATTATTTTAACTGGCCTCTATCCTAAAATGTCAGGGGTAATGGGATATAGTGGTTATACATCTGGAGAGAGGCAAAGTGAATCAGAAGGAACCAGAGGAGACCTATCAAGAATTATTAACATATTATAAATTATTATAAAATGTTGGCTACCTCTATGCATTCATTCATGCCACCAGGAGAGAGGGTATCTAGGGTATAGATCCAGAAGGTTTCACGGGCACAGCGCCTTTTGAACCGCTTGGCTTCTGGAAGGTTTTTAGATATTTGTTCTATGACCCAGACTTTTAAGCCTGCCGTAGATTTTTTATGCACCTCTAAGAAGTGTCGGGGCACGCTGTGATGGTCTTTGCCCTCCTCCATGAACCTTCTATGCTCCCCGAAGCGACATCGCAAAGGGCGTATAGTGCGACCCACATACATCAGTCCGCAGGGACATGTGAGGCCATATACGACGAAGTTGGAGGAACAATTGTAGAAGGCATCTAGCGTGTAAGTTTTTCCCTTGGTGCAGAAGAGTTTTTGGCCATGATGTACAAAGGCGCAAGTCTTACACAAGGCCTTCCGGCACTGATACATGCCCACTACCGGTACAGATGGTTTAGCTTTTTCAGTTTTTAATTTACTGGGGGCAATTTTGCCCTTTAGATTGGGGGCCCTCCTATAGGCTACTTTGGGACCAGCGGGTAACAGATCTTTTAAATGAGGATCCTGTAACAGGATACCCCAATGTCGTGAGAGTATTTTCTCCATCTGACGGTGTTGGTAATGAAACATGGTGATGAATCAAGGAGGATGTTGGTCAGTGTCAGGAGGAGACTTTTTTGGTGGTATACCATTCTTATACATCTCAAAGGCCTCGTTCACAATGTGATCAGGATAAGATTTATCAGAATTTTTTTTCTTTAAAATAGCACTTTGTGAAACATAATCCTTTTCTAGTGTGCAGTTATGTCTTAATCTACAAAATTGCCTTTTAGGGATCCAAGGGGGAAAATGACAACTGTCATGGTGCAGGAATGAATTGCCCGCAGTGGGCTTAGTGTAGTTCCGAGCTATAATGGATTCACCTTCATGACAGAGTTCTAAATCTAGAAAAGCTAACATGTCAGGGTCAGTGACATGGGTAAAGGTTAGGCCATGGGGGTTACTATTGTAATATTCCACAAACTGGCTCATGAGATCCGGGGAGCCATTCCAGATGATAATAATGTCATCAATGTATCTTCCGAAGAAGATTACATTGGCGGCAAAGGGGTTGTTATTGAAGATGTACCCTTTTTCCCAATATCCCATGGCCAAGTTTGCATAGGAAGGTTGGCCCCCATGGCTGTGCCCTGGATCTGTAAGAAAAAATTGTCCTCAAAGCTGAAATAATTGTGCATTAAACAAAACCTTGTCGCTTCCAAGATAAAATTAGCTTGCCTCAGATTCATTAGTGGGTCTTCAGCTAGAAAGTGTTCCAGAGACAAGAGGCCATACTTATGGGGGATGGATGTGTATAATGAACACACATCCAAAGACAGCCATACATATGTGGGTTCCCATCTGTAGGGCTTCAATAACTCCAGAAGGTGGGAGCCATCACGAATGTAAGATGTAAATATAAGCTCCATGGGCTGCAGGAAGTGGTCAATATACTGACTGAACCCAGTTGTTATGTTCTCCGTGGCAGCCACTATGGGTCTACCAGGTGGGGTCTCCAAGTTCTTGTGTATCTTGGGCAGATGGTAAAAGTAGGGTATTTTGTAGAAATGTTTTAAAAGGAATGAAGCCTCAAGCTTACTGATGATATTATCATCTAGGGCAGACTTGACTAGGAGACTAGCCTCCTGGGCAAATTTAGGCGTAGGATCAGAGGTGAGCCTGGCATAAGTGTTGCAATCCGAGAGGATCCTGTTGGCTTCAGCCACGTAATCATCTCTATTCTGCACCACTATGCCACCTCCCTTGTCAGCTACCCTTATCACCAAAACATGTGCCCTCTTCAGCCAATCAAGGGCGGAGATCTCGGCAGGAGAGATATTGGTAGATTTGGCAGAGGAAAACTCACAGAGCTTTTTAAGATCCGAGAAGAGAACACTATAAAAAGTCTCTATGTATGGCCCCTTAGATTTAGTAGGGGAAAATATGGATTTAGGTTTGAGGGAACAATGCACTATAGGAGGGGAAGTGGCCAAATGTTGGGTAAAGATCCAAAGTTTCCCCATCACTCGACAGGGCTTCCAGAATCTCAATAACATCACCTTTGCAAAAAAAGAGCTGGAACAATATCAGTACGGAGAGGAGAGTGAGTATCTGAAGAAGAGTTAGTGAGATGCATGGCTTTATTATCTTTCATATTTAAAATGTCTCTTCAACGTTTCCTGACAAAACTGTTAAGATCCTTAAACTATAAAAATGGGTTTGGTCTATTGGTGGGAGCGAAATGTAGGCCTCGACTGAGAAGAGTAAGCTCAGGCTGAGAAAGCGTGTGGGATGAAAGATTATAAATTTTTACTGTTTGCGGGATTTTGTTAAGTGAAAGTTTAGACTTGGGTCGTCCTCCCCTGCAGCCTCTCCTGAAAGTTTTTTTTTTTTGGACAGGGCAAGGGGAGGACGGTCCGCTAAAAAAAGAGGGGTGCAGTGCGCACTCAATGCCATATTTTGCAAAGATCAAACTTGATTTATTTGTTATATATTTTTGTGGATGAGCTCATCGGCATGGACATTATGGCTCATAAAGCCTAAAAAACAGGAGTTTTGGGCTAGACGGAGGCACAGGTGCAGCATACAGCAATCTACCAGCGGCCTATCTGAATTAATGACAGGTTTAAGTACGCAGTGGCTGTATATGGATGAACTCTGTTCCAAGGGGTACTCTTGTTTAAGGCCAGGAATTTTGTGATTGGGGCATGAGTCACTGAAACCATACGGCCCTACGTTCAAGTGCCACTCAACATGGCTTACATCCACCATGTATTAAAGAAAGTGCAGCGCTATAACTAATCCTGATAAGTATAAGAGTCCATATGTTAAAAAAAATCCAGCAGAGTAATAGTCTCCTCAGTGAGGTATGTGCAGGCACGTCAAACAGTGTGTATCATGATAGTGCAGAGATCCCATCCACCACTGACAGCACAAGCTGCTCAACTCATTGATCCAACCCATACGGATCACACAACCTCATCAACCTCCAATCCTCTCAGGGAACTGTTTGAGTTATATGGCATGGAACACCACAAACCACTCAGTCCACATATATAAAAGAAGGGATAAGAAATCTAGTGCTCTCCGTATATCATTTATTAAATAAAAAGATTAATAGAATGCACTTACATGCTTCAGCACTTGTGACCAAGTGCAAGCGTTCAAGCAGGAGTATATACATCCATACATCCCTCTAAGATGGTCTCGGGTGATGCCACACATGGCTCCTCCCCCCTCGTGCGCATTACGTCCTGCCGGTGGACGTGGACTTCGTCAGCAAGGGTCCACGGCCACCAGATCAAATATTTTATATTTCTTAGCAGTCATTGTTCTCTTAATTTTGAACAGTTCCTCTACAAAGCTGTTGCAGATTTCTCTACTAAAGCTTGGGGTATGGCAATGTACAGGGTTATTAGTGTGTAGGGCAGTGTACAGGGTTATTAGTGTGTAGGGCAGTGTACAGGGTTATTAGTGTGTAGGACAATGTACAGGGTTATTGGTGTGTAGGACAGTGTACAGGGGTCAGCAGGGCAGAGGATAGGGTCAGCAGTTTTTATGGCAGTATACAGGGTTATTAGTGTGTAGGGAAGTGTACAGGGGTCAGCAGAGCAGAGGGTAGGGTCAGTGATTTGTATGGCAGTGTACAGGGTTATTAGTGTGTAGGGCAGTGTACAGAGTTATTAGTGTGTAGGACAGTGTACAGGGGTCAGCAGGGCAGCAGAGGGTAGGGTCAGCGGTTTGTTTGGCAGTGTACATAGGCTATTTGTGTGTAGGGCAGTGTACAGGGGCTCACAAGGGCAGAGGGTAGGGTCAGCAGTTTGTATGGCAGTGTACATAGGCTATTAGAGTGTAGGACATGGTACAGGGGTCAGCAGGGCAGAGGATAGGGTCAGCAGTTTGTATGGCAGTGTACAAAGGCTATGCGTGTGTGGGCCAATGTACAAGGCTCAGCAGTTTGTATAGCGGTGTACAGAGACTATAAGTGTGTAGGGCAGTGTACAGGGTTCAAGCTGTTTGTATGGCAGTGTACAGAGGCTATTAATGTGTAGGGCAGTGTACAGGGGCCAAGCAGTTTGTACGACAGTGTACAGAGGCTATTAGTGTGCAGGGCAGTGTACAGGGGTCAGCAGGCAGAGGATAGGGTCAGCAGTTGTATGGCAGTGTACAGAGGCTATGCGTGTGTAGGCCAATGTACAGGGATTCACAAGGGCAGAGGATTTGTATTGAAGTGTATAGAGGCTATTAGTGTATAGGGCAGTGTACAGGGACTCAGTAGAACAGAGAATAGGATCAGCAGTTTGTATGGCAGTGTACAGGAGGCAATTAGTGTGTAGGACAGTGTACAGGGGTCAGCAGGGCGGAGGACAGGGGTCAGTAATAACTCAGGCAGAGTTCAAGGGTCAGTAATAAGTTATGCAGAGGACAGATTTTGCCTAACAATGAGTCTTAAAGGGAGATGATTAAACAGAAGATGTGCCTAGTCGCTGCATACACTGCACACATATACCACAGACCTTGTACCCACAAAATACTCCTACTTACTATGTCACAAGTCACAGTCCCACAGATGCATATAGACCCCAGAATGAAGAATAATTTTTAAATATTGAAACGTTTCCATCACATATGCTTTTCTGGACAATTGTAGAAAAAACGGTGGGAGTGGCTTAAAATTGAGCCTAATTACAAAGTGCAGGGATCAGAAGTATGTAATGTACACAGTGCAAGTGTCAGGTGTATTTGTTTTCAGCAAGTACAGAAATATCTGTTGATGTTGCCAAAAATGTAATGTCCTTGTCATTTCCCAAAAGCTGAACTGGACATATATTGTAATTCAATGTAACCTGGATAGAGGAGCAGGGCTCATGAGGAATATGTACTGTACAGACAGCGCTCTATACAAGTGCGCAAAGCAAAAGTCATCTACTTGTCTTTAAAGGATCAGCACTTGCAGACAAATAATTTTGTCCTCTTTAACCACTTCAATACAGGACTCTTATACCCCCTTCCTGCCCAGACCAATTTTCGAAATTTCTGTTCATCTACTGAAAACGAAACGCGTGAACATATCTCGCGACAGACATGTCATGTATAAGGAGTACTCGGGACGAGGAGATAGGTCCAATGTAACTTAATGTTATATACAGGTCAAGTCGAAAACCCTTTACTGTTCCTGTAATGTAAAAACCGTTGTAGTTGTCTATAAAGACATGAACGACTTTTGTTTATGTGGACTGTGAACGTGACACATGTAATGTATGAAGACTAGGGACGTGAAACATTAATCCGAGTTAAAATTCGGTGAGGGTGGCAAAAAAGATGTTAACAGGTCTTTTCGTATACACTACC
>BLSH010059678.1:739241-752582 GCA_018402905.1 Glandirana rugosa | reverse complement strand
TGGTAAAATCCTGCTCGTTCCTCCAAACTATCCGCATGCTCCACCCCCGTCACCTCTGTCCCATGTGCCCCACAAGTCTCCAGCTCATGCTTATGTGTTGTCACATGTGTGCACACAATTATATGCACAATTCTATATGAGGGCGGTGACCCACGGATCCACACCCCACTATGTCAGTATCCTTGGTATAAAAGTATAGTACAGTTGGTGTCGGGCATCCTCAAATAGAAGGTGGAGGAGCGCAAGGTCTCTAACATCCACCAGCTCCGTGATGTTGTCATGGAGGAGTGAAAGAGGACTCCAGTGGCAACCTGTGAAGCTCTGGTGAACTCCATGCCCAAGAGGGTTAAAATTAAGGCAGTGCTGGAAAATAATGGCGGCTACACAAAATATTGACACTTTGGGCCCAATTTGGACATTTTGACTTAGGGGTGTAATCACTTTTGTTGCCAGCGGTTTAGACATTAATTGCTGTGTGTTGAGTTATTTTGAGGGGACAGAAAATGTACACGGTTATACAAGCTGTACGTTCACTACTTTACATCATAGCAAAGTGTAATTTCTTCAATGTGGTCACATGAAAAGATAAAATAACATTTTTACAAAAATGTGAGGGGTGTACTCACTTTTGTGAGATACTGTATATATTATGATTTAGAAATTATTAAATAAAACAATAAAACAGTAAGACCTCATACACACAGACGTTTAAAAAAATGAGATGTAACGTCGGTACCAACCCCAGGGAAAAAGCCGCGTTAAAAATGCGATTTTATCAGCGTTATGCATTGACGTTAATGCACGTTTTTCCACGCTAGCTTTCAGCTGCGTTTCTCTGCCTCTTTTCAAAATCAATGGTTTCCTATGATTTGAATAGAAGTCGCACCAGATTTTGGATCATGATGATCTGACTTGCGGTGCGACTTGTGTGCTGAGGATCTTTAGGGGGAACCCCTTCAAGAATTTAAAAAAAATTGCGTGTGGTTCCCCCCTAAGAGGTACCAGACCCTTTGGTCTGGTACAAATTTTAAGAGGAACCCCAATGCCGAAATAACGGCGTAGGGTCCCCCCCAAAATCCATACCAGACCCTTATCTGAGCATGCAGCCTGGCAGGCCAGGAAAGGGGGTGGGGATGAGCGAATGCCCCCGTACCAGACCGCATGTCCTCAACATGGGAGCATGGATGCTTTGGGGCAGAGGGGGCTCCACCCCAAAGCACCTTGTCCCCATGTTGATGAGGACAAGGGCCTCTTCCTGACAACCCAGGCCGTTGGTTGTCGGGGTCTGCGGGTGGGGGCTTATCAGAATCTGGAAGCCCCCTTTAATAAGGGGGCCCCCAGATCCTGGCCCCCACCCTATGCGAATAAGTAAGGGGTACATCGTTCCCCTACCCATTCACCTAAAAAAAAAAGTGTCAAAAAAACCCACTACACAGCTTTTTAAAGCAGAGTTCCACCCAGTTAAAAGTCGGCAGCTACAAAAAGTGTAGCTGCTGACTTTTAACAATCGGACACTATCCTGTCCCAGGCTTCAGTGATTTATTTGTCAAAATTTGCAAAAGCTGGGAGACCATACTGCGGCCCTGGAAGGGCACCTTGGCACCCTGGAAGATGAGTGGATGCCATTACAGCAAGACCTTGCCTCTACTTATTCATTAATGGTCAAGAACACATGGCCAGGCTTGATGACCTTGAGAATAGATTGAGAAGAAATAATGTCAGAGAGATCAGAATCCCTGAAAAATCTGAGGGTAAGAATCCAGTGACATTCATTTAACAGTGGCTATTGAATATGTCTTTGAAAGACTCCTCTGCTGTTTTCCATTGAGAGAGCCCACAGGGTCCTGGCTCAAACGTTACTGCCAGGGGCCCCTCCTCACCCACTTCTGTTCTGGATGCTAAACTATAAGGATAGAGATGTGATGTTTTCAAAAGCCAGAACCCTGGGTACTGCCTTAGTGATAGATAATTCCAAAATCTCACAGTTTCCCAACTTTGGTTCAGAAACAGAGGTTCTGAGGTTCAGAAACAGAGAGTTCAATTTACGGAAATTAAGAAGTGCCTAAGGACCCTGGATCTGCAGTACGGCATGTTATACCCAGCTCGTCTTTGGGTAGTTGCTAAAGGAGAAGTCCACTTCTTTGAAAAACCATCCTTGGCTACACAGTGGTTGGTTCGTGAGGAGAAATATCTGCGGGAGGATGCAGTGTACAATGTTTACCCCCTTGACCGGCCTACTCCTTGTTGTTCCACATCATCTGATTGCTGATAATTTCATATACTGTTTTTGACAAGAGCTATTTCTTACCTCTGGAACAAGCTAGACAAAATTACACCCCCCATTGTTGTCCCAAGTAGACACTACTCTGTGTGTTTGCTGATGTTTTGGACCCTGTTGGTCCTTCCATTTTTCTTGTTTTCAGTCCTTCCTACCTACGAACCATTACAGACTTGTTCTCAGCTATCTTCATACAGGGATCAGGGGGATTAGTCTCCTCATTTGATTATCTACGTACTGGACAGACTCCGCTTGCCTCCTGGGTTTAGCCTCATATTACAAAAATACACTATGGCGTTGATTTACTAAAGCTGGAGAGTGCAAAAACTGGTGCAGCTGTGCATGCTAGCCAATCAGCTTCTAACCTCAGCTTGTTCAATCAAGCTTTGACAATAAAACCTTGAATCTGATTGGTTTCTGTGTGGAGCTGCACCAAATTTTGCACTTTCAAGCTTTAGTAAATCAACCCCTATGATTGATAGGGATTGGTTGGTAATGGAACTTTTTCAGATTATCCTTCTAAATAATTCACTTTGTGCAGAATATGGTTAAGAGTCATGTTATTCTTTCTTGGAATGTGAGGGGATTGGGTAATCATGTGAAGCGGTTGACTGTCCAGAGATCAGCAAAGAGTCTTGGGTTTTCGGTGATATGTCTCCAGGGGACACATTTTTCCCCTGGTGGCGATCTCTCATTTTCTCAACGACTGTACAGCCATCAGTTTCACACAACCTTATCTTTCTATGCAAGGGGTGTTCTGATCCCTCATGGGATACAATTTTCCTGTCTGAAATATATGGTTGATACCTCGGGTTGATATGTCTTTTTAAGATGTGTCTTTTATCCTGCATTAACTTGTTTAAAACTGTGACAATATGACTATGTTGTCTTAAGGCTGCTTTCACACTGGGGTGGACAGGGCGTCAGCAGTAAAGCACCGCTCCTTTTAGCGGTGCTTTACCCTGTTACAGTGGCGCTTTGGCACAGCTTTTCGGGTGGTAGCGGGGCGCTTTTAACCTCCAAGAAGGGGTTAAAAGCACCTGTGTCGCAGTGCATGTTCATTCCAATGGGCGAGGCAGTTTGGGAGCAGTGTATACACGCTAAAAGCTAAAGCGCACGAAAACTGCCTCAGTGTGAAAGGGGTCTAAAACAAATATACTAGTAAGAGCTGGTTCACATATAGGTGATCCGACTTGCGGGGAGACTCAGTGAGACACAGCGAGACTTCAGCGCGGCTTGCAAACGACTTCTGTAATAGAAGTCAATGCAAGTCGCCTGAAGTCGCCCTAAAAGTAGTACAGGAACCTTTTTCTAAGTCAGAGAGACAGTTCCATTGCAATGCAATGCTCAAGTCGCCTAGCAAGTCACGGCAGTGTGAACCGGCTCTAACACTTGTGTTATGACCAAATATCAATCACTTCACAATGTGCAACAGTTTTCATAACGTTTATCAGATGACGCTTCCTGGAAAGCGACTATTTTTAACACCTACAACTACTACTCGATAACCCTGGAGGTCATGCAGTACTGTCATTAGGCGCGTCCAAAGCTTTTGGCAGTGTAGAATGGGCCTATCTGTGGGAAACATTGGAGCGCTTTGGCCTGGGAGATAATTCAATTAAGTGGGTTAAACTATTATACTCTGCCCCAATTGCCAGACTGAGAATAAATCGAGACATCACTGGTTCCTTTCCACTACATGGAAGTACATGGAGTACATGGCAGGGGTGTCCTTTATCACGTTTATTGTCCTTTATTTGTCCTTTATTTGGGCAAAAGTTGCCGCGTTTACAAACCATGAGAATTAATTTCTGGCGTTTTTACAATTTTTTTTTACTAGAAATGGTGGCAATCTACGGTTTTTAATGGGACTGTGATATTGGGGCGGACATGTCGGACATTTTTGACACTTTTTTTGGGACCAATGTCTTTTATGCTCTAGCAAATATCGCCTGTTGTGCTTCCCTGTGCACCAGCTGATCACGGATCCCAATCACCTAATAATGTCACATCAAACTAGATAACACAAAAGTATAATTTAAGAAAAACAATCATTAGTCAAAATATGTTTTTCCTAAATTATACTTTTGTGTTATCTAGTTTGATGTGACATTATCTGGTTAATACACTGACGATAATGCGAACGCCACCCCTCCTATGACGGTTTTACAATCTATAGGATTGGGTAATAAGCCTCCAGTTGCTTGAGGAGGCGGGGTATATTAATGTGTGCCGTCTTGCTGTCTAGCCAATCACCAGTAGAAGTCGGTTACACAACGAAACACGTCGTGATTGGCTAGGACGGCTTTCATTCACTTTGGCCACCTGCGAGCTCTCCTACCACTCGTTTCTCACCACTGGACGGAGGGGGTGGAGCGCTGACTCAGGTCTGAGAGAGGTCCTGGGATGGCTGGCGTTCGCAGCGTGTGCTACTGACGGTGATTATGTGCTTGTTACATCATACCTTCTGGTAAGAGTTTCTACATTGGGGGGGATTGCCTCTCACGTGTTTTAAATGTTTAAATAAATATCCCTAAATGGTTTTACACTATGTTGCGATCCTTGTCATTTCTATGATCCTGCATATGGAACTCTGCCTTACACCGTGAACCAGATTAGGTGATCGGGATCCGTGATCAGCTGGTGCACAGGGAAGCGCAACAGGCGATATTTGCTAGAGCACGAGAGTGCCTAGCAAGTACTTCTGGTAAGAATCTCTCCTGTGGGGGTGATTGCACATCTGAGTTATCACGCGGTGTGTGGTGGTGGATATTGGATAGAAGATTTTCGGTGACTCCTAATGTGGACACTTATGCTGATGTCACTGTGACACCTCTACTGTTTAATAGTGGCCTAAATTATATTTCCTGGCCTCCCAGCTACAGCATTTAGGGGGCAGGGGTCTGCCCAACCCAGATGATCCAATTAGTAAATTGTTACTAGAAACTCCACTATGGCAGAACTCATCCTATAAAGAACTTCCTAAACTAGAAGGCTTTCAGGTTTGGGAGGATTTAGGTATACTTTATATTTCTCAATTGTACTCGCAGAATATATTGAAATCTTTCCTTGACCTACAAGGAAAATTTGCTTTACTCACACAACAATTTTACCGCTACCATGCAGGAATAAATGGGAGCAAGACATGGGACACATAGATGGAGAGGTGTGGCAAATGTGTTTACAATCTATTCCTCTAAGCTCAGTTTCACCTTCGTATAAATTGTTGCAGTTATTTTTTATTACACAGAGCTTATCGTACGCTGGTGCAATTATTTTGATGGGGCAGACATTAATCTCCTCTCTGCCCTTAATGTGGAGGACAGGAGGGTGACCTAATGCACCTGCTCTGACAGTGTCCGAAACGTTTTCAGTACTGGAAAGAGGTTGCGGATACTTTATCCAATGTGTTCACACTTAAAGTACCAATGGACCCCACTGTATGTTTACTAGGGGGGGTGAGGAACTGTTCCCTCCTCCGCTCCACATAACCAATACCCATCTGCTGTATATAGCACGTAAACAAATCGCTAGATTTTGGTTGTCCCTACATGTTCCTACGACCAAACAATGGATTAATCAGGTTAACTCTTTATTGATAAAGGAAAAAGTGACGTATCAGTATCGGAATGCACATCTTAAGTTTCACTCTTAGCATGCTTGGCTTGAAATGACGGGGTTGACCCCTCCTCAACTAATCTTGGACCGGTTACTGCAGATGTAATGCCTGTATGTAATTAGTGATGCACCCCAATTCGCTGTTTGAGATATTTAATGATAGCAGATGTATGCACGCTATTACATTATGTTTTAGCTGTGGTAAGGATTGCTGATGCCATAAAATTCTGGGCTAATAGGTAGTTGGGCTGTTACCAGTTTTTATTTTTGTTTTCTAAAAAAATGTGTTTTATTTTTCTTTTATGTGTTCATCTTTAATAGGGTTCTATGTCAAAGATGCCCTGTGCCTACCATTTATTGTGCTTACGATACAATATTTTGCTCTTCTGCTCAATATCTTTATGGGTATCTGTACTGGCTGTTTGCTATATTCTATATAATATGATTCTTTTCAGTATTGTACAACGATATCCCAATGTAAAACGTCGAACAGAGCTATAAACTCACTCAAACCCTGATGCCAAAAAAGTCTATAAACTCAAATCTGCGCTTAGTATGCTTTCATCAACAAAAATAATAATAATATTATACTATTAAAAATAGCGGCGGCCTAATGTGAACAAAATAATTTAAATAGCACCATAAAATCAAATGAGTCAAAACACCCCAGAATGAATGGTCCCAGCAGCGCTTATATATGACATATGAGTAAACACAGTCTTTCTATTGGATGTGTGTAGTGCTCCCAATGAAATCAACAATAGTCCATTGAATATTTCTGTACTGGGGAACTGGATCACGTCACAGCCTTTATCCTTCACCACACCACGTGAATAAACCGGGAGGTAAAAGCCCCCCAATGTGGAAAGACTCACCAGAGGTAAGTAACGTCAGCGCCTTATGTAAATACCCTGCAATCAGATCCAATTCAATTTCAGATGATCTTTAAGTGTATGGGAACCAGCCGATGATTGCCGTGCGGGATTACAGTGACGGCAACCTGCCTCCCCGTTCAGCTGCGACCACCCAGGACAGCATTTATTCACAGTCTGATACTCCCGGCTGTACACCTGGCGGTAGGTCGTGTAGTACGCCGTTCAGAGTTCCAGGCTGGAAAAGTTTTAACCAGCAAAAGCGTTTGTAGATTTCCTAGATCCGTGGTTCTCAACTTCTGTCCTCAGGACCCACTAACAGGCCAGGTTTGCAGGATAACTGAAATGCATCACAAGTGATATCATTTGCTGCTCAGTGATTGCAGTATTCTAGTCTGCATCTCCCCAAGGTCATATCCCAATGTAAACCAAAAAATATTTTGTGTGTACTTCTTTATAAGTGGTGGCTTAACAATAAACTTTTTCCTCTGTTTAAAAAAAAAAGTTTGTCTGGTTGTATGACAGGTGTCACATTTATGGTTAGTTACAATGACGTACATTATTGTACCTAATATGCTTGCATTGTAAGAAACTGTATAAATAAAGCTTGCATGCTCCTATGTTTTGAACATGATCTTGTATGTTCCCAGCTGTTATTAATAAGCCGGCATCACTGAAGGTCCTGGGTCAAATACGTAATTATTCTACATCAGTTGCTTTCTCACCACCTGCTTTAACCTCTTGGACCCTGCAGAAGCATGCAGTTGAGGGGCGCTTGTAAAGTGGCTCCATTTACTTGAATGGGTCCCAAAAGGCAGGTGGTAACACCCATCAAAAGCAACAAGGGGCTTAATTCCTGCTGTGGCATGTGTACACCTTTGGTTGCTGCCTCAGCAACTAAAGGGGGCAGGGAATGGGGGCAGGGAATGGGGCAGTAAAACTGTGACTCAACCGCAGGGTTTTACCCTCCCCCCCCAACTTTACGTGTTGTGACGGTATGCAAGGCGAGGTGATAGACGGACGCTATGTGTCACCTCGCATACGTTCACTTGGATTGGACTAGAACAGAGTCCTGCACGGGTTTTCCCAGCCACCATGGAAGGGCTGGTTCCAGACCGGATTTTCTGGTCCACTGGTGTTCACTCGCAGGTGTTGTTTAAATAGACCAGGAAGAGCCAGGCTTTGCTCTGCCTTGTGACTCTGAGAGCGATCAGCCTGAAAGAGCTGACACATGGAGCTTTGTGCTTTAGGACTAAAAGAAAGGTTTACTCTAACTTTGTTTTGTGGGTGTTTGGGAGAAGCCCGACACCGCTTAGAGAGGTATCCTGAGTTGCTTGGTTAGAGCCTGGATGGCAAGGTTTTATTTTATGTTTTGTTTGTTTTAAATGCAACCTTTGCTCCAATAAACCTGGCTGCAAGCCAGATTTTTAAGAAACTGCTGCCTCAACTGCCTTTTTCCCAGGAAAGGTGATCCCCACTAGAGCTAATCCCTTACAGTGTGAACAAGCCCTAAGGGTGCCGCTGCTGAATGCAACTAAGGGCTCATTTACAAGTGCAGCAGGCACTGCAGGCACTGCTGCTCTCTGAAAAGCGATCCAAGAGCGTTTGACAGATGGTGAGGAGGTGATATGTTGATTGCTGATTAAACCCATGATTGTTGTGCGATGCATACAATTGCGACATGGTAGTACAGCAATCAGAGGTTTAAATCAGGTGTGAGGAGGCAACACTGTGCCTTGTGATCTTTGACTTCTCCCATATTGGTCAGGTAGGTCTCCGCCTCTATAAGGTTGCCTACCTCTGTTGTAGAATATTAATTGGTGAACACCCTGAATATGGGTGTAACATGTAACGTTATGAAAGGTGAACTAATCCTTTAACAGAAAGTGAGAGGATACATTTTCCTATGTGAGGGAAGTTCCCCCTTAGACAGTTATCATAGCAACAAGTGTCCCCATTGGAAGATTTCTCTGTATTTCTGTTCTGGTGGCAACTTGCATTTTTGTATTCACCTTCACTCTTATTCCCAATGATATTGGTGATAACAACAATTGGAGAGCGTGAATTTCCCTAACAGGGACACAGACATCAACAAAAACCTAGTCCTGGTTCTAATCCCTTACCACTCTATCCAAATTAAAAAAATATATATAAAAAAAAGGTTTACCTCTGGTTATACTTTAAAGCTGAACAGCAGTTATGGATCGTATTGCATAGTTACCAACTTACCACTGGTTCAGCTTGGACCAATGTAGGAATGCATATGTCATACCCATGGGACTGGAGGAGAGTCACTGTAGTCATCCCCACTACTACAGTGATCACCACTGTCTTCTGGGTCCTGTGCTGAGTGGCTGCCCTGCTGCATAGTAATCACAGTGGGTGTTGGCGTCATTTACATTTTTCTCAATAAATGTAAAGGGATCCTTAATTGGACTAGGAGGAGATCATAACATCACCTCCCACCTATCCACTTCGTCCAATCATAGATCCCTTGGCATTCACTGTCTGTCCAATTTACAATGTCCTGTGAATACCGAAGAGTGAGCCGCCTTCTACAGTTCCTGGGAAATTCTTGACCCATAATGTACCATTGATTGTACTTTGAACTATCTATTAGGATGCTTCACAGCAGGTACCTCCCTCCCTTTTTCTTATCCACTGCCAATCGGTCACAAAGGGAGGCGGAGGTATGATCTGTGGGAGAGGAGGGCGGAGTAAACAGAGGATAGATTTAAAGTGGAACTCAACCCATAACAACCTGTTAAAAATAGTGTTCTGTAGCAAGGAACATACATTCCACACTAATAATTATGCTACTAAAATTAGTGTGTGCTGTAAATTTCCTCCAGAATTGTTCCTGCTTCTTCTTGCCAGAAGTTGCCAGTTTGCTGAAGCCTAGTGCCCCTGAGTAGCAGTCAGTCATAAAGCGGAACTAAACCCATTGATTAAAAAAATAACACGTTACATTCCTGGAATGCTGGGATTGCTAACTGTCACATTTGCTTGTGTCCTCAACCAAACTGTCAAACCATCAGATGACTGTCAAACCATCAGATGGCTGGTATCATAACTGATCACATGTGCAGCACCATGGCAATTGCAGATCAAACATTTTTATTAGGGTTATTAGTTTTATTAGCTGAAAGCGTAACTTTATCCATAAACCTTTAAAAATAATAATGTTCTTTAGCAAGGAACATATATATCACATTTATAATTATGCTATTAAAATGAGTGCATTGCTTATGTTCTTTCTTGCTGGAGGCTGACATTTTATTGGAGCCCAGAGCACCTGAACAGCAGTAAATCTTTAGGCCTCATTTACACTGCTGCTGGTAAACTGACGTTTAGAGGCATTTGGGCATTTTTTTTCAGCTCCCCTGAACTTTCTTCTATGTTATCTTATCAGTACATTTACACAGGGTTGTTTAAGGTTGTTTCCAGGCAGTTGAGTTTAAAAGCTTTTTTTTAGAACGCAAAAAATGGGTTCAAACACCAGTTCAGAGACATTTGAAACGCCAAACAGCTTGTAAACTCCGCTAAAGGCGCCTAAACACGTTAACTCGCTTCTAGGACTGTTTTGTTTACAGGCGTTTCCATTTAAAAAAAAAAATCTTTTAAAAAAGCTCCTGAACACGGCAAAACCCCACTAAACGCGGCATGCAAAACACAGCAAAATGGCCGTTTTAGATGCCGGCTTCTAACTGTCAAAAAAAATTGTTCAGGGGAGGTTGAAATAGCGTCTCGTGTAAATGGAGCCTTAGGCTGTCAGCAGAACGGCCTCTACCAATTCAGCACAGTGCCTAAAAATAGAGAGCAACTGAGCACGTGCAGAGCAGGGTATTTCTGGATTTTAATCAGTATAGGCACTTACTTTTAATGTTTTACACACCTATACCTGCAAAAAAAACAGTTATAACAGGTGTCAGGAATGTAACAGTCACAATGGTTGTGCTCTCAAACTGTTAAAGCATCAAATGCCTGGTGTCATAACTGATCGCAAGCAAAGCATCATGGCAGTTGAAGAACAAACAGAGGCCAACATTGCAGCTTCCTTGGCTGCAAATGATAGGAGAGCTTAGTTCCGCTTTAAAGCTCATTTGCACCGGTCCCACTAGGTTGCTGCCGCCCCAATGCACAGAAAAGGTACTTTTCCTTAAAGTGGAACTAAACCTCTCTGTCCTTTACAGCCAAGGAAGCTGCCATCTTTCTCTGTGTTTCATTTGCAAATGCCATGATACAGCACACGTGATCAGTTATGACAGCAGCCATTTAGTCAGTGGTGGCCCATCCATCAGGGGCGCCCCCCTATCCATGTGTCCGGCCCCCTGATCTACATGCAGGGCGCGACAACCCGTTTCCCGATTGGCCGAAAGGAGAAACAATCTTATTGGCCAAGGAGGAGGGAGGAGATGCATGGCTGGAGGAGAAGCCCAACTGACTCACCCACCTGCCATCGCTTGGACTCCAGGGATGGCTCACCCGCAGCGGCTCAGCCATCCAGCATCCAGTGCTCCCTGGCTTGGCAGGGAGGAGGGGAGATCAGATGTAAGGTAAGGAGGCATCCATCTCCTGTGGGGGGAGGGGGTGTTCCCCACATTCAGGTCCATCTCCAGGGGGTGGGGGGTGGCATTGGTTTTATGCCTCTGAGATTGAGGACACAAGCAAATGTGACAGTGACCCTTCTCACCATGCCAGGAATGTATCTTTTTTTTTAAACCGGAAAATGAATGGGTTTAGCTCGGCTTTAAGTCCTGCTGTATCAGTTTACACCAAGGTTGCTGCACAGAGTGACATTGCAATGTTCTACGTGATTCAATGCTATGAATTTCTAATATCTGTTTCTGATTTCTATTAAAATTCTGAATATCTCTTTTTCTACAGGTTACGTTTATGCAGAGACATGCCACATAAAGGTGAATGAATTGTCATTTTATTGTATTTGAATAAAGTAAAAGAAGAAAAAATCAAGACTTTGTAAAAATGGCACACCTGGAATTCTTTAAAATAAATTTCTTCAACCTCATCACATTTTTTAGACTGAACAGAAAATGGTTCTACCTACGTCGTACATTTCATACATTGCATAACAAATGTGAGCGCACACATAACATTATGTAACTATTACTTCCTAGAACTAGCAAACACGCGCTTCGTCGCCACAGCAACAGACACTTTAGGGTCCGTCCTCACTAAAGAGCCGCCCCGTGACATCACTACCGCCCAAAGTTCACAACTTCCGCCTGCGTTACCTCACTTCCGCCAGGATTTCTAGCTGCCTATTACCGGTGTGGTGTGATTCTGCAAGCGGCGTGGTCGGAAGGCCACTGTTAGGTGTACTCCGGATGTGAACGTGCTTCTTCTTCACCGTACAATTCCATTAGCCAGGGGGCTTTTGGAGACAGACAGCACCATGTTCAAAAAGTGAGTGGGTCACAGATGACACATGTCAGCCATTCCAATGGAAGGTAAACTGCAGGGCTGACAAGCAGCTGTCATTCGGGGATAAAGGCCATTGCTCGCTGGGCTCATTCACCCTGAGCTGGTCATCGTGTTTATCCCCCATGGTGAGGGTGTGGTGAGCATGTGTCCCCTCATCATCACATGCTGACAGCCCTCACCATACCGACATATTGGGATAAACCCTATATTACCAGTTCTTAGATGTGATGGCTGCATTCCTTTTCTTTTTTAGGCTTTCTTCCATTTTCATCTGGTGATCCAGCCAGCAAGTCTTGTTTTTCAAAAGCCCAAGCTGTTCAACAGAATGTATCAGTTTAGAGAGATGAGACAGACCACTTAAAGCGGAGTTCCACCTTTCCTTAGGTTTATTAAAAGTCAGCAGCTACAAAAAGTGTAGCTGCTGACTTTTAATAAACCGACACTTACCTGTCTCCCGGTCCAGTGATGGAGCCGCACGGAGCCTCGCTCCTCTCCCCCTCGCCTCCGCGGCGCCGGCATTGCTACTGTGGGCACCCGGCCGCGGCTTCACGGTCGGGCGCACACTGCGCATGCGCGAGCGGCGCTGCGCATTGTGATTGGTCCCGAAGTCTTCTAGGACCTGTCCTGTGTCCCAGAAGACTTCGGGAGGGAGGGGGAAGGAGTCCTTCCACTTCCGATCGCCTAAGGCGACCGGGGCGGAAGTACCCCTAAAAATAGGGTATCCCCACCCCCCCTCCTCCCCAAAAGCTCAGTTTCAGCATCTGGAGCTGGGGAGGAGGACTTAAAGCGGAAGTTCCACTTTTGGGTGGAACTCCGCTTTAACACTGGTCAGCTTTACCTTATCCTTTATCCCAAAAGGGGAGAAAAACAGTTTGCTGTAACTCATTTTAACACAGGAGCTGGAGTTTGGCTTTGATTTGTTAGCGTAATTAAATCTGCTAATACATTTAACACTACCAAGCCCCGCCCCCCAGTGCTGCTGTACCTCCTGTGCTCATTCATCCAGAGCGGTGTCAAACTAATACAGGAGGTGTGTTACAGGCCAGATCACCAGGTGATAATGGGGGGGGGGGGCGCAAACAAAACTGGTGCAGCCACCGCATCTAATGGTTGGTAAGCTGTAATATC
>BLSH010059678.1:712502-739231 GCA_018402905.1 Glandirana rugosa | reverse complement strand
GAGTCCTTCCACTTCCGATCGCCTAAGGCGACCGGGGCGGAAGTACCCCTAAAAATAGGGTATCCCCACCCCCCCTCCTCCCCAAAAGCTCAGTTTCAGCATCTGGAGCTGGGGAGGAGGACTTAAAGCGGAAGTTCCACTTTTGGGTGGAACTCCGCTTTAACACTGGTCAGCTTTACCTTATCCTTTATCCCAAAAGGGGAGAAAAACAGTTTGCTGTAACTCATTTTAACACAGGAGCTGGAGTTTGGCTTTGATTTGTTAGCGTAATTAAATCTGCTAATACATTTAACACTACCAAGCCCCGCCCCCCAGTGCTGCTGTACCTCCTGTGCTCATTCATCCAGAGCGGTGTCAAACTAATACAGGAGGTGTGTTACAGGCCAGATCACCAGGTGATAATGGGGGGGGGGGGGCGCTAACAAAACTGGTGCAGCCACCGCATCTAATGGTTGGTAAGCTGTAATATCATACATTTTGGGCATAGTACTGCTTTAAAGCGGACCTTCAGTCATTTTTGTATCTTTCCATCTATTAAATCCTCTGCCCTTGTTTTAACTTTGGATAGTAAAACATTTTTCTCTGCCAGTAAATGCCTTATACAGACCACGTCCTGCTTCTTGTCTGGTAAAAAGCCTAGGCGTATGACATCATGCACAGTTCTCTCTCTCGTGAGAGTTTGCCAGGAAGGGAAAGGGGGAAGAGTCATACGAGGGCCAATGAGAGCTGCAGAGCTGGAGGTGTGTCTGTAAATCCAGGAAGTGAACAGGCAGCAGCTTCAGCTGGCCACAGTTAAAATGACTTCAGCCAGACTCAGTGGAGGGAGATTTCTGCAGAATATTTGGCAAGTACAGAGTCACAGTATATATAAAATTATTTTATTTATCTCAGGTACTTATATAGTGCCGTCAATTTACGCAGCGATTTACATATAAAATAACATACAAAGTGGTTAGAGGGAAGCTTCAGAATGGTAAAGCTGTTTTTATTACAAATTATGTGAGCAGACTGCAGTTCCTCTGTAAGTTTGCCTTATTTTTTTTCATTCAGCCAGGGGGCCAAACCAAAAAACTGAACTGATTTCCTCAGCCACACATTGGAGGTGGATGGGGAGGGAAATCCTCCCTGCTGTGTCTTTGTATTCTGACAGAGGGGACTCTGAATGGGAACAGCCATATGTGGATCCAAATCCAGCCAGTTCCTGCTGAACCGTCCATATTTTGATCCATGTATGGCCGGCTTTATTTTTAATTTCCCTGATTTCCACTTTAGATATAGAGAGATATATTTCAAAGCCTATTCAAGAAAAGATACTGTCTTATGCCAATGTCATTCATTGTTTTCCTTATGCTTTCAGATTTGATGAAAAAGAAAATGTGTCCAACTGCATTCAGTTAAAAACTTCAGTAATAAAAGGCATCAAAAACCAGCTGAATGAACAGTTCCCTGGGATAGACCAATGGCTTAACCAGATTATGCCAAAAAAGGACCCTGTGAAAATTGTGCGATGGTAAGTGGACTTGGCTGTAAAATATTGTTTCTTTGATTTCAACAATATGCATCTCAAATAGGACAAATAGATTTAGAGAGGTTTTTTCCCCCCCTCTGAGGGCCATGACTGTCATAAATGCAAAAAATGAATGAGTTATTTAGCTAAGTGGCCACGGGTTACTGTTCGCTAATTGCGTGTTATTAGTGATGTGAATGGTTATTTTATATTTGCATATGTTTTATGAGGTCTGTATAAAATATTGTTTTTATATTGTGAGAAGTATCTTTGTGAGCTTTTATTTTACACTGACAATAAATGTTGTCCTATCGCTAAACTTTTAACTGTTTGAAGTTTAACCAGTTCAATACAGGGCACTTTCCCCCCTTCCTGCCCAGGACTGTTTTCAGCTTTCAGTGTTGTAACATTTTGAATGACAGTTGCGTAGTCATACAACACTGTACCCAAACAAACCTTTTTATAATATTTTTCCCCACAAATAAAGCTTTCTTCTGGTGGTATTTGATCACCACTGGGGTTTTTAGTTTTTGCTCTTCAAATTAAAAAAGTCCGAAAATTTTGAGAAAAAAAAGTTTTTCTTCATTTCTGTTACAAAAGTTTTTAAAGAAGCCATTTTTCTTCTGCACTGATGAGGCTGCACTGATGAGGCAGTCCTGATTGGCACTGATGAGATTGCACTTATATACAGCACTGATGGGCACTAGGCAGCACTGGTGGGCACTTGTAGGTGGCACTGATCGGGAGGCACTGGCAGGCAGCACTGATGGGCACAGGGTGCCATACCTAATGGGCACTGGTGGGCTCTAGTGGGCATCCCTGGTGGCCATGGGTGGGCATCCTTGGGGGCGATGCATGGGCATCCCTGGTGGCCATGTATTGGCATCCTGGATGGGTCTGCACTGATGATCAATGCGCTGCCCCCCCCCCCCCCCCCGACAGGAGAGCAGCCGATCGGCTCTCCTCTACTCGCTCCTGTCAGTTCAAGTGGAGGAAAAGCCGATGTATGGCTTTTCCTGTTTACACTGTGAACAGCTGTGATTGGGCACGGCTGATCACGTGGTAAAGAGCCTACTTCATAGGCTCTTCACCTAGATCGGGGATGCGGTGTGTCAGACTGACACCTTACACCAGGGCTTGACAAATTTGCCTTGAATCTAGGAGCCAGCTAAAGTTAGGAGCCAGTTTTTTTATAGCGTAGTGTTGGGTTGTTAGCGCCCCCCGGGGTAAGACAAGTAATTTGCGCCCCTAACTTATTCACAGCAGAGCAGCCAGTCAATAACTCCACCGTTACATCAGGGTTATAGGCTGGCCAGAAAGAGTGACATTAAAAAATCTGTTATGGGGGAAACTCCTTATTATGCCGAATGCATAGTGACTGCGGCATGTAAAACGCCCTCATCTGCTGCCTAATGGAGCTTAAGGGTGGCAAAAACATGTCTCTACTGCACATTTTTACCACCCAACTTGCACATCTAAACAAAGCCTTAGTGACATTGTAAATAAAATTCAAAAAAAAGGTGAAAAGTATTCCAGCGCTGCTGATCTTATGCTGCCTCTTTGCAGCCACTTCCTGCCTACATTTCCAGTTGATTTGCAAGGTGCATATGACTTCTGTTATGGGAGTCCATAGCAGCTGGTGAGTGAGCTGCACCAATTTGTTTACAGCATTTGGCACAACAGCACTTTAGATTTGATTAAGAATATCAGCATTTCATGGACTTTTTTCTGTTTTTTATTTATTTTTGAATCATGTTTGGACTTTTGAATTCATGTACATTTATGAATTAATGTGATGTATTGATATTGGTATTCACAGAGAGAGTGCCCTTTGTTAGTATCCCTTTTAAATCTATGTATATATAACAAAGGGCACTCTCTCTGTGAATACCAATATCAATACATCACATTAATTCATAAATGTACATGAATTCAAAAGTCCAAACATGATTCAAAAATAAATAAACAGAAAAAAGTCCATGAAATGCTGATATTCTTAATCAAATCTAAAGTGCTGTTGTGCCAAATGCTGTAAACAAATTGGTGCAGCTCACTCACCAGCTGCTATGGACTCCCATAACCGAAGTCATATGCGCCTTGCAAATCAACTGGAAATGCTGGGATTAGTAGTCCTGCAACCAGGCTTCTCCTTTAGTAGACCCAAATTTTCCTCATAAATGGTTTAATGGCAAAGAAAGAGGAAGTATATAGTGTAATTCTGTTTATTTAAACAGAATTACACTATATACTTCCTCTTTCTTTGCCATTAATCCATGTATGAGGAAAATCTGAGTCTAAGGAGAAGCCTGGTTGGAGGACTACTAATCCCAGCATTTCCAAGGCGCATATGATTTCTGCTATGGGAGTCCATAGCAGCTGGTGAGTGAGCTGCACCAATTTGTTTACAGCATTTGGCACAACAGCACTTTAGATTTGATTAAGAATATCAGCATTTCACCAGTGTTCTGCATGTGCCGACATCATTTCGGCACATACGCAGTGAAGAAACGGCATCCGTGCCGTTTCTCCACTGATCCTGTGACTGGAGGCTCCCGCGACTCCGGCCAGTCACAGAGCCGGAGTCATGGCCCCGGAAGGAAGAGGGGCTGAAGATGGACGCCGCCAGCACAGGGGACAACGCTGGACATTGCAGGCTTCGTTTGCAGTTAAGTGGCAATGCATAGTAGCCCATTATGCTTCTAATTTACCGGTGTATGTATAGGAAGTAAACCCAATCTGGGTTTACTTCCTCTTTAGGTAACACTACTGTGTAATCCTGAGTTGCTCGGGGTTACCACTTTTGGTACTGAAAATGAACCCCGGGCCACACTCGGGAGTACCGCCAGGAAGGTTAATTAGTGTTCACCACTATGTGCTCCAATCATCCACATGCATTAGTAATAATCCCTTCATCCGATGGGCCCTCACCCGGGGGATAATACTAACCAATGGTTTATATGCACTTTTGTCCCACTCTGGGGATTTGTTTTATGTTATTTTACTCCTTTGCTGGTAATCTTGAGATTAGAATCCTCCTTCTCATACACTGATCTCCATATGCCCAAATCCTAAAGAGGGAAAGCTGGACATAGTGCTTTATCTTTTATCCCCCTGAGGAAGCCACGTGACTCTATGGCGTAACGCGTAGGGAGGGGCCAATATGTCGTCATGCTGAAGCATGCATTGTGTCTGATTGTCTAAAGCCTCGTACACACGGGACGACAATCGTACTTACGATCGTCTCAAATCGTATGTTGGATAATGTAACTTGCATACTGACTGCACTACACGATCGTACGACCAAAGCAAAAACGTTCAGGTGCATGTAATTAGCATCCGGCCGTTCCTGACTTCGGAGCATGCGTGTTTTGCACAATACAACTTGTTGTACCAACTGCTCTGTACACACGATACAACGGTCATATGACCGCTTGTTGGTACGCGCGCACGAACGATCGATTTCGCATACAACAAATTTTTTTACAGTTTGGTGCACTCTAAGCACCAGGAAAATGTGAGTGTTTTTTTATACTTTGTGTTTAATGAACCGGTTGTTTTAAAAGATATGGGTATGGTTTTTGTCTCTACAGCCATGAACATATTGAAATTTTAACTGTAAATGGAGAGTTACTGTTCTTTAGACAGCGAGAGGGTCCTTTCTATCCAACACTGAGGCTGCTTCACAAATGTAAGTATACAATGTGTTCGTAAAGCACTTGTTAGTAACATTGTACATGCCATCGCAACTACTTAGTGTATCCTGGAGAATTAAACTTTTGTTTTGGGGCCTTTATTTGGTGGTAAATAGTAATAGATATCTCTTGATTCTTCTTTCTTCTTTCCTTTTTTTTTTTTTTTTTTTTTTATCAAAGGAAAACTGATGCAAAATAGTAAAAATAGTTACATATTTTTGAAATGTATCTGTGTTTCTTGCCATTTTCTTAAACCACTAGCAAGGAACACCCCAAAATAAATTCTCCTACTGACAAATCCCAGCAATACTACAGCAGCAGTGTTTCTAATCACCACCAGGCCAGTGCAACGTTGCCTCTGCCTCCCACCTATACTGGCCCGGGCCTGTTTATTGGCCTTGTTTCTGCCTGGAGCGATCCTTTTCCTGTTTGCTGACCACATCTGAGACTACAGCCTGAATGGGCTGATCTGCACATTCCACTGACTACGTGCCTGAGCGACATGGTTCTCAGCCTCCCATTACAGAAAATCGCACCGAACCACAGGAACCCTTTTGTTCATCCTTTGTTTCAGCCTCCTGTACTTCCTGGCCAATGAACATTGCATTCCTGGAGACAGCCATGTGCCAGTAGGCCAGGCTTGCTTGCCTTCTAGTTCTGGTGACTGCTATAGGTGATGCTACACTAAGCTATGTTTTATGATCACTCGTACAGAGGCAGGTATTATAATGTTTTTGACGCAATGTTGGTTGATTTTTGTCATACACAAGATAAAATTCCTGGAAGATAATCAGTCCAAACATTGAACCCGTCTCATATCTGGTATCCCCATGCTCGAGAGAAGTAGCAGAATGTGTTTTAGGGTGAAATTCTAGGAATGTTTATGCAAAAATGAATTTTTTTTGTAAAAAAAAAAAACGTGTTTTTCTTATAACATTTTGCAAATAATTGTTCTTAAATTTAGGCCAACATGTATTCTGTTACATTTCTTTGGTGAAAATAACCCAAATCTGTGTATATTGTTTACATAGTTACATAGGTTGAAAAAAGACACACGTCCATCTAGTTCAACCAATAAAAGGGGAGGAAAAAAAAAATCATACAATCCCATATATACAATCCTTCACCCACAGTTGATCCAGAGGTAGGCAAAAAACCCCAGCAAAGCATGATCCAGTTTGCTATAGCAGGGGAAAAAATTCCTTCTTGATCCCCCGAGAGGCAATCAGATTTTCCCTGGATCAACTTTACCTAAAAATGTCAGTAGCCAGTTACATTATGTCCATTTAGGAAAGAATCCAGACCTTTTTTTAAAGCACTCTACTAAGCTGGCCAGAACCACCTCTTGAAGGGGTCTGTTCCACATTTTCACAGCTCTTACGGTGAAGAAACCTTTCTGTATTTTGAGGTTAAACCTCTTTTCCTCTAGCCATAAAGAGTCCCTTGTCCTCTGTGAAGACCTTAAAGAGAAAGTAAACCCTAATGGGTTTACTTCCTCTTATTCACCTGCAATGTAGAAGCATAATAGGTTAGTATGCATCGCTAGTGTGCATCGTCCATCGATGCCCACGCTGTCCCTGCAGTAGGAAGCGTCCATCTTCGCCCCTCTCCCTTCTGGGGCTGCAAACTCCGGCGCTGTGACTGGCCGGAGTCACGTTACGTCAGTCCCACCCATGCGCACGGGAGCCGCCAATCACGGCACGCTGTCTGTGAAGAAACAGCATGGAGGCAGTTTCTTCACTGCGCGTGTGCCGAATGACGTTGTCGCATGCAATTATAGCGCATATATCTCCTAAACCAGAGATATACAGGGAACCTCCAGGTGCATTGAGGTCAGTGTGGTGCGATCCAGAAGGATGTCCTATGACGTCCCCCTGGATCAACAAAAGGCCCGTCCAGCCGTCATTTTGCTTTAGGCCTGACAGGAGCTTTAAATTAACAAAACTGATTGTTTTGTTAAAAAAAACTAGTAACTAGTTGCAAAGATGTCTTCAAAAGCCTCATCATGCCTCTTAAAAACCACTTTGAAGTGTCTACTTACCAAAATGTGGTCATTGGGTGTTGCTCCTGTCCTGGCACATCTGTGGATGTAGGCTGCCTCAAATCCTTCTGCCTTTTCATGTTTTCAGACATACTTAATCATGTTGAGATCAGGGCCCTGCTGGGGGCCAAATCATCACTTCCAGGATTCCTTGTTCTTTCTCATGTTGAAGATATTTCTTAATGACATTGGCTGCATGTGTGGGGTTGTTGTCCTTTTGCAGAATACATTTGGGGCCAATCAAATGCCTCCTTGATGGTATGGCAAGATGGAGAAGTATCTTCCTGTATTTCTCTGCATTAAAGAGGAGCTCCAGTCTCCTCCCCAAAAAAATGCAAATACTGTAGCTGCTGACTTTTAATATAAGATCATTTTACTTGCCCCTGGATCCAGCGATGTCCTTGCCTGAACCAATTCGTGTCCAGGCGCTGGCATCTTGACTAAAGGAAACTGGCAGTGAAGCCTTGCAGCTTCACAGCCGGCTTTCAACTGTGCATGCGCGAACTGTGCAAACCGCGCTGTGCTTTGTGATTGGTCCTACAGTTTTCTGGGACCTGTCCCAGAAGGCTGCGAGGGGACGGAGGGGGAGACAAACTTCCAAAGTCAGGTACCTCTTCCCAAAAAAAAAAAAATAAGGTGCCAAATGTAAAGGGGGAGGAAGAGTGTAACTTCCCTTTTTGGGTGAAGTTCCGCTTTAAGGACGCAGTTGATCCTGACCAAATCTCCAACTCCATTTGGAGTGCAAAAATGCATCCCCAAGCTTGCACAGAACCTTCACCATGCTTCATTGTTGCCTGCAAACACTCATTATTGTACCGCTCTCCAGTAGGGATGGGCTCGGGCTTGTTTGGAACCGAACATGCCCGAGCCCGCAAAGGAAGTGAACCCTGCACTGCGTTAAATAAGAGGAAGTGAGACATTTCCCCGCTGCCTGGCTGCAGCGATCGGGGAATGTCTCCCTGCCTGTAATTAGCGCAGTGTAGGGTTCACTTCCTGGCTGACTCGGGCACGTTTGATTATGAACAAGCCTGAGCCAATCCATACTCTCCAGCCCTTCTCTGAACAAACTACCTCCATGAACCAAATATTTCAGATTTTGACTCATCAGCTCAGAGCACCTGCTGCCATTTTTCTGCACCCCAGTTCCTATGCTTTCATGCAAAGTTGAGTCGCTTAGCTTTGTTTCCACATCCTATGCATGAAAACATAGGAACTGGGGTGCAGAAAAATGGCAGCAGGTGCTCTGAAGTCCCCCCCAGAACACTATGTAAATATGTTTATTTGTCCAGTAGAGTTCAGAATACATGGCAATAAATTGGTTGTTCTTCAAAAAGTGCTTGCTAGAAAAGACACTACACCACAGGAACCATCATTGACTTTTCTAACAATGGAGTGTTGGCTGGCTAGTGAGTCTCTTGAAACTGATGGTAATGTCTATATAACTAGAGCTTCTTCAAAGTATGTTGTTACATATATTTGTTTATTTTGTGCTATGATCTGACTTTATAGATAACTCTATTACACTGTTTGTTTTGGACATTTACATATGAAATTCTGTTTTCCCTTTTAGATCCTTTTATTCTTCCACATCAACAAGTTGACAAAGGAGCTATAAAGTTTGTTTTAAGTGGTGCAAATATAATGTGCCCGGGTTTAACATCCCCTGGAGCGAAGCTTTACCCAGCAGCATCTGATACGGTGGTTGTATCCTTTCAGTTAACAAAGCAATAGAGAGCTCGATGGATAGGGGGTGTATGGTGCATTTTTTTTTTTTTGTTATTTTCAGAGCTAAAAGGTAAATATTAGGAGTTTTTTTTTAATGTAATAATTCATTTTTACTTATTTAGCCAGCAGGAGCTTCAGGTTCCTTTTTACACATCCCCAGGCTGTCTTTAGCTGTTCTGCTGAAAAAGCCTGATGACCGTGCTCAAATTTATCAACATGACTAAATTCAATGACTGTTCAAATGGAGTTTCTATCAGTGTGACAGCAGGCATTTAAAACGCCTGGTTGTGTTCAAGATGGCAGGTACATCTCTCCCAGGTTTAAAGCTTATACAGATTTCTACCACTAGGGGGAAGTGCTGGGAGTTTTGCAGGGGTAGAGGTTTGAGCCCAGCTGAGTTGCGCTGTCTCATTAAGGCCTTTACAAAAACTCCCAGCTGGATTAGGGAGTTGCTCCATCCTGGAACCAGTTTGTGTGAATAGACTGGGGAGCTTTACACAAATCCTGTGCGGTAAGAAGCCTGGGTGGTTCGTTATAACAGCAGGGAAATAGGTGCTAGGCGTAGCACAAGGCTGCACCTAGTCGACAGTGAAACCTACAAGTTTAGTAAGTGGCCAAGTTGGCAAGGATTTATTTTGATTTTTGTTTTGCTGTTTTTCTACAATTGTATGTAGTGTAAACCACACGTGTTTTCACCTACAACTGCTGTTTCGCTGTGCCTGTTTTGTGTAGTGAACCCTTTTAGTGGGTCACACACACCCGCTGCCAAGCTAACCCCCTTTACACAGAAACAGAAGGTAAACCTCTTCATCTTAGTTCTCCTTAGGCTACATACACACGGGCGTTATGAAAAAGGAGCTGTAAAGCTAGTACCGACGCCAGGAAAAAAGCAGCGTTAATGCGATTTTATCAGTGCTATGCATTGACGTCAATACAAGTTTAGCCGTGCTAGCTTTCAGCAGTGTTTTTGTGCTTCTATTCAAAATCAGTGATTCCCTATGGGAGCCCATTGATTTGAATAGAAGTTGGATCATGATGATCTGATTTGCAGTGCGACTTGTGTGCTGGGGATCTTGAAGAGGAACCCCCGCAAAAATGATAAAAAAAAAGTGTTGGGTCCCCCCCCAAGTGATTTCAGACCCTGCGGTCTATTATGGTTTTTAAGAGAAACCCCCACGCCAAAAGAGACGAGGGGTCCCCCCAAGATCCATACCAGACCCTTATCTGAGCACGCAATCCGGCAGGTCAGGAAAGGGGGGGGGGGGGCGCTCGCTTCCTGTATCATACCGGACCGCATGCCCTCAATATGGGCAGTTGGGTGCTTTGGGGCAGGGAACCCCCCACTCCAAAGCACCTTGTCCCCATGTTGATGAGGGCAAGGGCCTCTTCCCGACAACCCTGGCCGGTGGTTGTCCGGGTCTGCAGGTGGGGGGCTTATCAGAATCTGGAAGCCCCCTTCAACAAGGCGGCCCTCAGATCCTGGCCCCCCACCCTATGTGAATGAGTGTGGGGGTACAGTGTGCCCCTACCCATTCACCGAACAAAAAAATGTAAAAAAAACACTAAACGGGTTCTTAAAGTATTTATTTTATTAAATCCGCTCTGGCTCTTCTCCCTCCTGTAGCGTCTTCATTCTTCTGCTCTTTTGCCGAGGGAAGGGGGGGGCGAACTTGCAGCTTGGATCGCTGTGGAGCATTTGACCGGAAGCGTGTATCTGTCAAAACCAGGACCCCCCATAAAAATGACAAATGTGGCAGTGGAAAGGGGAGGATGCAAACAAGCAGAACTCCACATTTTGGGTGAAGTTCCACTTTAATTTTGGAGACTAGGTGACGGCTTTATTTTTTGAATTATGTGTTTACTGGTTTAAGTAGGTGGAGCCTCTTTCATGTGCTGTCCTGAAAGATTCCTGGAAATTGAGTTACCAGGTAACTGGCCATTTCAATCTCCTGCTCTTAAAACAATATTCTGATTTAGTCTACTGAACTGGAATGCTTTAAAATATTTTGTAAACTTTTTTTTTAAATGTTTGACAACATCACATTCGTTCTACATTTTGTCCTTGATGTTTGCAACCAGGCAATAATGGCAGAGGGAAAGCAACATGCTCTTTGTGTTGGAGTCATGAAGATGTCTGCAGAAGACATGTAAGTGTTAACAATTTGTTCTCTTAAAATATTGGGAATTTGCCAGGCTAAGTTAAAATTTGAAGTATATACATTAGCTGGATAAACTGCTGCTCCCACAGTATACAGTCGTACGACTATAGGCCTAAGAATTTGGTCATCTGACTTGACAGCCATGGAATCCTGAAGCAGAGGGTTCTCCTGCCAAAGTACACTTGAGGTTGGGGGAGTTGTAAAAATACATGGCTGAGCTGTGTTTTTACCACTTCTCCTTAAGCTGCAAAGGCAGTGGCTGGAGAAAAAAGAACCTCCTGTCGCATTCAGCAGGCACTATTGCCCGATCAGCGTGTCCCACTCAAGTGAACGCCCTTCGCATTTGCATTACATTGCATACAATGCATGTGGTTGCTGTGCAGTAGTATGGCGTTTAGGAGGTTAAAACAGGCAGCAAGAAAGCAACATATCGCCTCCTCAGTGCCTGTTAAATGCTTCTGAAAAGCAATCTGAGCAGACTGCATTTCAGAGGCAGTCCTTGCCACAAGTGTTTAATAAGCTCCAAATGATTTGAGAAATTCTGTTTGAGTACACCTGGCTTGTGTTATATGGCAATAGGCCTGCTAAAAACCAGTGCATTGTTACATTTCACCAGTAGAGGGTGGTAAGTGTTGGTTTCTGAAGAGACTTCAGCTGCTAATCCCTGTTGTGTTTGTCTAATCACTAATCACCTCTGTGTTTGTCAGTGAGAGAGGTATTCCTTTGCAGAGACCTCTGTTCTTAGCATCATATCTTCCATTTGGGCCATTTTTTCCCACATTTTAGGGAAATCTTCACTAATGTGTGTAATGGGGGATACAGAGTGCAGGGAAGCACCCTGATGGGGAAATAGACAGCAATAGGGGTCCCTTCACACCATAACCCAATGTTTTGCAATCAGCACATTTACTTAACATTGCAGTGATGCATGTTATAATTGTCATTTATAGAACTCTACAAACTTAAGAGGGTCTAACCTATACTTCATAATGCTGTGAAACCTCATATCTTTGTCGCTCATTAAGCTGAGCAAAAAGGATGTCCTGCCACATATACAGGAACTGGATCTTATTTGTGCTTCTTGTATGTTAGATAACAGTTTGTCAACTTAATGTGAAAAAACACTGGAATGTAAAAAACTTTGCTGTGTGTCTTCTTATCTTAAGTTCTATAAAAATGAGCATGTTTGTCACAAATGCTCACAAATATTGCTGGTGTCAGTGACTGTATTAATAACCCTCAGCATTGGTGCAGTGGCAGCAACAGTAACTCTCCCAGCATTGGTGTTAGTGGCCACAATAATAACCCCCTTCACATTGATGTTGGTGGCCTCGCTAACCACCCCCCAGCATTGGTGTTGGTGGCCTCAATAATAATTATAATTGTATATTTGGTAAAGTTTTACAAAACTTATAAAATAAATCCTATACATAAACATCACAGTCGCAGCTAAGAAACTATGTGGCTAAACAATTCATATGGTAATTTTAAATCTGTAGTGCTAAAACATAGTGCAGTTATATGTAAGAAATAATCAAAAAGAGACTTAAACAATAGAGAAATACACCAGGAGTCTGGATGAAGAGAGCTGAGACATGAGATGAAGAAAAAAACAGCTTAAAAGTGGTAACCCCGACTCCGTACAGCCTCCATCAATCAGGACCTGAAGGGGAACCAAATTCTGAGGAGTATCCCTTATCTTGTTAATCTGAGTAACTGCATCTCCCACCTGAGCCGTCATATACTTCATTCTGGAGGGTAGGTGACAGCCAATGCAGTGGTATAATTCTCTTGGCTGCTAGTAGTATAAAGCTTCTTTAAAGGTTTTCCAATGTCAGAAAAAGGAAGGCCTAGAAGATAATGTAGCAGGTCCAATGGGACAGGGAAATCTAGTACTTGCTGGAGCAGGGACATTACCTCAGTCCAAAAAGGCACAATAACCTCACATTGCCAAAAAATATGGAAATGGGTGCCTATAGCCTTACCACCTTGCCAGTACAGAGGAAAAAGTAAACGATCTTGACAATGTAAGACTACAGGTGTCCTGTAACAGAACGTTGGGAATAACTTTTTTTATTGAAGAAAGATCACATCACAAATGTAGAAGTACAATGTTTCGGTGCCACACAGGACCCCTTCCTCAGGTATGTGATGATCACATGCCCGACGAAGGGGTCTTGCATGGCTCCGAAACGTTGTACTTCTATGTTTGTGATGTGATCTTTCTTCAATAAAAAAAAAATGTTTGGACTTATTCAGAAGAGCCGTGGTGTGTTGGTGAATATTTACATTGTGTTGTGCATGTTCCAGTATCCAGCTGGTGGTCGCTGAAGCACCTGACACTTTTAGAAGCCCATTCCAGGAATGTGTGCAATGGGAATATGAATTGTTATCTGTGGGTGGCCTCAATAACAATCCCCAGCTTTGGTGTCGGTGGCCTCAATAATAAGCCCCAACTTCGGTGTCAGTGGTAGCAATAGTTTTGGTGCCAGACCGGTAAAAATGCCATTCACCCCTGCAATATTGGTTGTCATTTGCAGTTATATTTAACCCCACACATTGGTTTTTTTTTATAAACTCTCTCCCCAACACATTGGTGGTCAGTGGAGAGTAATATTTAACCCCCTCCATTCCACATTGTCGGTCAGCATTATTTTGCACCTGGAGCTCTTTGAGAGAATGAAGATTTAAATATAAGAAAATTTAAGTTTAAAATGTTGTGTTATATGGGGCTTTGTTTCATGTCTTTCTATATAGTAGGAGTGTTCCTTTAAAGTTTCAGTAGCCAATTTTTTAAGCTAGGGAAGACTTTGAATCTCCCAAGCAGACAGCAATAAACATGCCATGGGTTCTCCCTCACTATTTGTCTTGGTGACCATTGTGATTGGGAAATCTAAAATGTTAGTTGTCACTGGTATCGCCTATTAGTGACTGATCTAAATTGAGATTTCCTGTTCCATTGGAGAGAGATCCTCTCACTCTCTGTAGTGCTTTTGGGACAGGATGGGAGATCTCACCTCTATTGTACACAGAGAAAAAAAATTGATGAGGGTACTAATTGTTCCCTACTTTATCTAAAAACTAACAAAATGAAGAATAGAAATGCAAATTTGGTTAAAAGTTGAGAAAACTTTACGTAACCTTGAATTATCTCAAATCTGAATTATATAAACATTTCCAGTCCTTATTTTAACTGTAGATATCAAAAAGTAGTAATCCGGGGGATATATATTTACTGCCCAGACATGGGCTGTAGGTACAATTTAGTACATCTCAGTATAGTCCCTTTTTTTAATGTATATATTTGATAAAGCAGTTGTAAACACCACTTGGTCATTTTTACCTATAGGTAAATTGAAATTCTCCTAAACGTACACGGTTTAGTAGATATTCATCCTGCATATGCAGCCAGTTAGGTCACTGGCGCATATGCTCTGAAGGTCCGGCATACCTTGCCGGAATCGAGGGATCCCGCACTCATGCGTCGGAAGAAAGACAGGAGTAACATGTTAGCCCATTCAGCAATGACTTTACTTCGCTGGAGGGCTTCACTACAAAGTTTGTATTTCATAATGTGCTAGTTTACAATGCATACTAGCACATTATGCCATTGCCTTGCAGGTTTTTTTTTTTTTTGGTTTTTTTTTATAACATCCATGGTTTACAACCGCTTTAATATTTTTACATAAGTGTAATAATTTAATATAAACCTGAAACCTTGCAGGTAAGCATTTAATGATGGAAATCATAAACAGAGGTTATCTGTATGTCAAAACAATTAGTAGTTGTATTGATACAAGCAGCTGAAATCATGTGCAGATCTTTGCAGTGTGTGAATTTTTTAAACTAGTCTACGTATTAAAAGAAAGGGCTCCTTTAATACCAAGGTATTGGAAGCAGGCCAGGTGCCCGACCCTTCAGGAATGGAAAAAGGAAGTAGACGCTATCACGGAGGCAGAACGATGGATTGCTAGGGCCAAGTACAACTATGATAAGTTCAGAGATATCTGGGCTGGTTGGCAATATTATGCACAAGAGATCCCCCTGAGTGGTCAGGACATGACTCTCTCTATATGCCTCTTTGATTGCATCCCTTTTGGGCGCGTAAGACCTGCGAGGTGACCCTTATCTCTCTTGTGTGATACCTGCTGCTGACTCCTGGAACTACTTTCTGATAACTACTGGCCCTGTCGTTCCTCTCCTCCGTCCCCATTCTTCCACTACCCCCCATCACCCCCCCCCCCCCGTTTTGATTTGTTTTTTTTACCACCCCCTTTTCTAGGGGTTCCATCCATATCCAATACAGAAGATGGCTGTGTGGCATTTCAGCCATGCCTTGGGGGTGGGAGATGGCTTTTCTCTTCTTTAGGCCGGATGGCGGCCTGGGAGAGCTATGTATTGAACGTGTCGGCCCGGGCCCGTCCCTACCTCTCCTTTAACTCCCAACTTGCTGATGGCGTGAGTGGGGTGGGGTCGGGCTGGCCCGGGTATTAGTCCGCTCCATTCCGAACTTAATCTGGGGGCCTATTGTAATATTTGTTATAACATGATGTGTTGCTGGTCCTTCTAGATGTGCACCCCAGTGGGGGCCAATATCCTCACTGTGTTGCAGACGGGTATGGATACCCCCTTTTTTTTTTTTTTCTTTTTCTGTTTTTGCTGGCGTTACGATTTACGTATGTACTGTCTTTCCTTTTTTCTTCCTGTCTTGTTATATTCTGGAATTTGTGAAAACTTGATGATAAAATCTGATTATACAAAAAAAAAGGCTCCTAGTTTTTACCTGAACTGCTAGGCTATTCAAGGATCTCATCTGCAGTGTTTATTTTTGCAGCACTATACTTATCCAATAGTGGATTTACAGTTTTCTTAAATATTGAGCTCTTTTGCATATAGTATACTTGTTTAATTTCAGTTTGTGGATACATCCTTTTGTAAATGTTTTGCAAATTTGTGTGTTGGTTTCTATTTTGAATGTATTTACACACTATTGCGTACATATACAATATGTGTTTCCACTATAGCAGGGGTGACCAAACTACGGCCCTCCAGCTGTTGCAGAACTACAAGTCCCATGAGGCATTGTAAAACTATAACATTCACAGACATAACCAGGCATGATGGGAATTGTAGTTCCAGAACAACTGGAGGGCCATAGTTTGGACACCCCTGCACTATAGTAAGCAACCCTCTATACTGTAATATAAGAAGAGTTAAAGCTGTTTGTTCTTTTACAGTGAAAAGGTCAATAAAGGCATTGGCATTGAAAATATTCATTATTTAAATGATGGATTGTGGCACATGAAGACTTACAAATGAAGCACTGGATCCTGCTTGAGAGCGCTTGGAGCTAATGTGGACTTGAAAGAAACCTGTTGTTATTGATGTGGTTGAATGTGATTTTTGCTTTCTGATATGCTTAATAAAGCAAATGTGGCACACGCTTTTTTTTGTTGTATTACATTATTTAGAGCATCAAGCAAATTAAATACAATGCCAGAGTACAGGGGTGGGCTGCAACAGTGATCATGTGATCAAAGCCTGGTCCTCTCAAACCCCGATCTTTAGTATGACAGCTTGGTCACTGTGATGGGTCACTCCCAGCACAAACACAGCACATATGCAGTCCCACAGAAGAAGACTCACTTCAGTGAGGATGTAGGCTTGTTGTTAATGGGATAAACAAGGCTGCGGTTTGTCAGGGGTCAGAACTGCCAACCACACCTACCCTTCACTAACTGCAGTGTGAAAAGACCTAAAAAGTGTATATTTTAGGAATAAACCTAATGCTATGATATAGAAATTTAAGAAAGGCAGATGCTGAATACAGTTGACATGGTAACTACAGTGGGTAAACTCCAAACCTCCCTCTTGTATTGCTATAATTGCAGGTTATTCAAAGTGTTTACAATCAAGGGAATGATGCATTATGTTGAACATGTTAAGTGGATAGAGCTCACAAGGGGGCCATCTTTGGTTTGGACAAGTACTACCCCATTGGCCATCTTGCAGTTGGGCAAGACTGCCTGGAAGCCATCTTGGAAGTAGGAAAGGTGTAAAGGTTACCATGAGTGGGAGGCAAGCAGAAGAGTTGACGAACATGGGTTAAAGGACCCAGCGGCTTACAGATAGGGTGTTCACAGGATAGGACTGCATGCCAGCACGACCATAGCCACAAACTCTGCGTCAAGGGCCATTTCCTGCTGCCTAGTGAATGGATATGTCCTTGCTCATGTCTCAGTGTGGCATTATTATTATACCTGACTAAATATCAGTGTTCCAGCTGCCCTACAATGTGAGCTCACAGCATAACAAAGATCCACACGGTTCCTATAGGCAATAGTTATCAGACCAGGTAGGTATTTTGCTATTAAAAGAGTGCTTTCAGGTGCTAACTTGCTTCTCCCTCAGCTAAGGAGCCCAGCCTGTCCCACTGACAGGAATATGCGTAAGAGGAGCACCAGAAATCTAGTCCGAGGTATAGAAAAACCTCTTCCATACTGCAAATGCCAACACTATGACCTGAAGAGTGTCAGGACCGCCTTAAAGCTCTCCTGCCCATTAAGCTTAGCTGCAAGGAATTCCTGTGAATCCTGGGTGAAGCTGCATTTACAAAGAAAATAATGTGTAAAGATTGCCTTAAAGAGGGTGACAGAAGCTTTTCTACTCACTATTCATAGCCGCAAAGGATTGCTGTGAGCCTGGGTGAAGTTGCCTTTACAAGATCGAGTGTGTCAAGATTGCATTAAAGGGGTAGACAGAAGCTCTCCTGTCCGCTACTCATAGCCACAAAGGATTGCTGTGGGCCTGGGTGAAGTTACCATATCCAAGTTATTGCGAATAACTCATGCTGCATTCCAATACTGTTGCTACCAACTGCATAAAGTCTCTCTCAGCAAAGAGCAGGCCAACTGCTGGCAAGGAAGAACAGAGGATAAGCTGGTACTTTGTTCAGCCTGAGACTTTGCCCCTGCTGGCCAATATCCTTTAGGCTGGATTCACACCATAGCAGTGCAAATTCCAGCCGGTTTGCCTGTGAGAAGGACTGGAGCCACCCTTTGGCGGCTCCTGTCCATTCCCATAGCGCAGCAGCAGCCTGGGGAGGGAGGGGGGGAGGTGCCCCGAGCAGGGGCAAAGATTCCCGTTCAGTACGGAACACATCTAAGTGTCAGATGTGTTCCTATTGAACATAATGGGCTGTGAATTTGCACCGCATTGCACAGAAAGTGCACACGTTTTCTGTGCAATGCAGAATGCGAATACACTGCCCCTATGTGATATGGACACATTGAAAACAATGTGTTTTCAAGTGTTCTGCGAATTGGATGCAGTGTAAGCCGCATACAATTTGCATAGGTGTGAACCCAGCCTCAAAGTAGGCAAGTTTACCATGACTGGAGAAGAACCAGATGAGACTCTAGATAAGAAACTTGCTACAGCATTTCCTCAGTCGGAAGGAGGAGCCTGCATGACCCTTCAGGGACAGGTTCTTTTTGAGACAGTCCAGGTCAAAAGCATTAGAGATGCGGCTGAAGTTGAACATTTGTCATTACTAGCAGAAGAAGGCTAGAGTACAGATTGCATTGTCTTTCTCTCATTGGTAAGACGTGTTTTTTTCCTCCACTTGTGGCCTCATAATATCCTCTGAAGGTTGTCTGGGTCAAGGTGTTTCTGCCCCAGTTGTGATGGCAAACCGTTCACTATCCAAAAGCCCATGGTGGCATTACCTGGTATAAAAGCTTTAAGGGGCTGGGTTCAGATGCAAGTTTTTCATAGAAAAATACAAAATTGCATTGCTTCCCATGCCTGGGATACTTTCTGGCTTTGGTGAGCATCAAAGATAATTAATGCTCCCATCCCTTAAACAATTTCTGTGCCTTGCTATCAGACCCATGCACCACCAATCTGGGATTCTGCCCCTCGTCCATTGGTGAGGACCTCATGTATTAGGATGCTGGACCCAGAATAAGCCTCATTTCCTTTCTGAAATATTCTCAGAGAGATCCTTAGATGAGGAATAATTGGTGCAGGGTCTATTTAGCAACCTAACATGGTCCTCCAGATATTCCAGTACTTTGGATAGGTTCAGAGATAATTGCTGGAACCGACTAGCGAATGTCTGCATGGCCCTACTCTCTGCTCAGGAAAGAGTGCTTTTTCTCATTGATAACTTTTCACACTCTGGTCCCGGATTCAAGCTGTCTGAACCAGGAGCCATCTGGATCTTCACTTTTATATGAGAGGCCTAGAACTGAGGGTAGCCTCATGTGAGGCAATTCTTTTAGCTTTGTTTCACTACAGGATTGCACAGGCCTTTGTTCTTCGAGGGAAACGTTGACTCAGTCTTTGGTCAGGTAATTTCCCTATTGCTGAGGCTCAGGGATCTGGTTCTCGAGCAAAGAAGTCTTCTCTTCCTGTTTTAAGGAATCCCCATGGAAAACAGTGGATTGTTCTGGGGAAGAAACCTAGACACCCTTTATATCAAGGGGCTTGGTTGTCTTTGGCATCTTGTTTCCCCAAGGTAAAATCCAGAAGTTCTGGGCTGCTTTGAATAACATGGAGAGGCGTTTGTAAGTTGTAAAAACAGCTCAAAAATGCAGCTGTAAAAAGGCCCGTGTTTATGAGACCTTAGAAAGGTCTCAAATCTGCAGCAGGAGGAGGAATATTTCCAACAGCAATCAGTGCTGGTATGGTGTATATGACAACATACCTAGCCACAATACAGAAAGAACTGGGCCATGATGCTTTACATCGGCATAGGACACAAGTAAATGTCCGCATGAGAAAAAAAAGGGAGGGAGCAGAGGAGGACACCACCTCCATGAGCGGCACAGACCAAGTCTGTGAGATACAATGCGCAGAGCGAAAATGCGAGTCCCTGCTGCTTCTAGTAAACTACAGGTGGGAAGGGCCAAGACCGCTGGGTGTACAGCAAGAATCGCAGCCCGCGGTCTTACAAACAGGAAACCACTGGGCAATGATGTATTTTTCACCAAGTTCAACAGGCTATTACAGAGTTCAGCAGAAGATGGATGGAATAGTTGGTGAAGGTAGGACATCAGCAACAAGAACATGGAAAAAAATGTTTTTTTTCCCCAGAGTTATGCTTTAAAGAGGCACCACCATGCATGGTGGGGGGGAGGAGCACATATGAGACACCATCAGAAGTGTTAAAATAGCTGCAGTGGTCAGTGTTCAACAAAGAATTTCAATATATAGCCTACTGGAAAGGTATATATAAAACATCTCCTTTTACGGGCTAGTCTTAGTTTAACTATCATAGGGACAGAGTCACTTTCAGACACTCCTTGAATTTGATCAATACTGATATACATTTCTTTTAAAGAACCACTATGACAAAAAAAAATAGGGCATTCTGATAACTGCATGTTGTTCGTACATGGAACAATAGCATTTAGCATACAAATTCCCATTTTTATTTGCTTTCGCATTTACAAGCAGACAAAGCTGTCCAGCAAAAGTGAGAAAGGCTGGAACATATAATAAAGCCTACTACACATGGGCCGAAGTGACCGGTTCCATAGAAACCGACCTAAGTGTACGGCAGCTGGTCTAACAGAAGCCAGCCATTTGTGGGGTCATGACCCAAAAAAGGTCTGCCGATCAGCGCTCTAAGCCATTGTCTTAGAACGCTGACCAGAGTGTTCTGGGGGGGGTGGGGGTGTCTGTCCCCATCGTAATATAATAGCACAGCAGGGGAGATCACTGTACTAGCATTGGATTTTTAGTACAGTAGCTCAGACCTGAGCTGTCAGTTTTTTTCATTCAGTCCACTGGGTTGAACAAAAAGAAAATAAATAAAATGAACTGGTAGTGTGTACTAGACTTAAGGCTGTTTGAGATCCTTAAAAAGCACCAGTGCTTTTAATTTGTATTATTTAAACCTGAACACCAAGTAAGATTACCCGTACTGGTATTAGGGTACCATTAAAAAGCATTTTTGCTTTCCTTATCTTTCATCCCCACAGGCTTCCTCCTCTTGGTGCAACTGGTCCCCAAAACAGCTGTTATTTTTAATGCTCTGTTCAGTGGTTGCACCCTGACATCACCATGTAAAATGACACAAAGCAGGAAGTGGAACTTTAGTTAGAAAATTAAAGTGATTCATAAGGTAATTTTTTTTAAACAAACAGGTCATACTTCCCTGCTCTGTGTAATGGTTTGTTCTACTTACCTGCTCTGTGTAATGGTTTTGCAGAGAGCAGCCTTGATCCCCCTCTTCCCCCACTGATTGCTAAGAGGGCACTCATTCATACTTACTCATGCAACCCGCACAAAAAAAGCATGGCAACGCCTACCGAATACGCATCACTCTCACGGTGCCATATAGGCTGGCTTCACATCTGCATGTTTCTGAATGCATGACAACCCGCACAGAAAACATGCTTTGTTGTGAGTTTATAAAATGCACGGAAATGCAGGTTGCACCTTTACCATTTAGGCTGCATTCTCATCTGCGTGTTTCTGAACACGACAACCCACAAGAAGTGCACGCATTGCTGTGCGTTTCAAAATGCCTAGCAATGTGCATCACGTTTGCGTTACCATTTGTTCGCATCTGCCTTTTGCCAAATGCACAGCAACCCGCAATTAAAAAAACAAAACATGCTTTCCCATGCATTCTGAAAATGAGCAGCAATGTAGGTCACGTTTGCTTTACCATTTACACGATTCCAAATGCAGCCAGCACAAAAAAAACAAAAAAAAAACAAACAAAAAAAAAAAACTTTGTTGTACATTTAAAAAAAAAAAAAAAAAAAAAGCAACACATGCACGGTGACCTGCACAAAAACACGCACTTTGCCAATACACGGCAATGTACCGCGAGGATTAGTGCGCATCTGCGTGTTTTCAAATGCACACCAAGCTGCAAGAAAACACATTTTGCCATGTGTTTTGGAAACGTGTAGCAATGTGTGTCATGCTTGCATTACCATAGGCTGCATTCGTATCTGCATGTTTGCAAACGAGCGGCAACCTGCACTGAAGACGTGACAGTTGCGCTGGAAGTCATGTGACTCATGTGGTGCTAGTGTGAACCAGGGCTATCTATTCAATCCATCCCAGCATCAGCACAGCTAGCTTTCCCAGCAGGCTGTGTATATTATATGAAGGGATTTCCTTTTTTGAATAATGGTGGGATTTGTTAGGCGGGACTTGGGAGGTTTGGTTTCTTCCTGTAGATGTGACTGGGTGGGACTGAATGCTAATTAGGATGTATTCCATCCCAACCACCATCAGAGCTGTGAAGGAAGTTACATCATTTGCACAGACTACCAGAGGGGAGTGTTTTAGGCTAGAGATGCAGCAGGAAGTGGCTACGGAATGGTCTCAGTCTACACCAGGCTATACAGAGTGTCATATGGTACAAAGCCACAACTAAACCCAGAATATCATAGGATCTGCAGACAACAGAGTAACATGGTACAGAGGTATGATCTATGCGTGGAACTGATCATTCCATTCAGTTCTAGTGAAAAGAAAGTTGGAGTTTAGCTTTAAAGAAACCCTTGTAAGGAAAAAAAAAAAAAGCCACACACATTTGTTAATATAAAATAGTCTTTATAGTGAAGTACATTTCAAATTTTCCAGACCGTATAAAATTACAAATATTTAATTTTTACAAGAAAAGCCAATAAATTTTCACACACCAAATGAAAAAATATAGCAAAAATATATATACCCCAGAGAAACCCATACTTTTCATTTATTAGAGACCCAGCATATTACAGAACTTTATATGCAGATCACTGGCTTTGGAAGTAATTTGAAGCTTAAAAATAAAAATTACAAGTGTTCTTGTGTATAGCTACAAAATCATATATGTCATGTCAGGATTGTATTCCAGTTTATAGGAAGGGATAAGGAAACACCACATATGAGATACATTTAAATGGAGTGTTATGGGGTAAAAAAAAAAAAAAGTGTTACAGGTTTTAAAAAGCAATCAAAAAGGGCAAAATTTGTTTTAAAGTTCATTCTATGTATCTCTAAATTCAAACCATTTCCTTAACATCTACATCAGAAAATCTGAATAAAAAACAAAAACCACATTAGCGCAAACATTGTACAGCAGGCGCAATATGACTGCTGCTACCATGCACAGAGCCACTCTTCCACAGAATGTAATGCAAAAGCCTTGCTGAAAAACTTATGCAGACACTGACTTTCTGAAAGTCAGAAGTTGCATAAGGAACCAGCAGTGCACTGGGGAGTTAGGCAGGGCTCTGAAGGTAGGAGTAGGCAGATAATAGTGCTTGCTGTACAGACTGACACTTTGACTATTTTTTTGTTTTTGTCTCATCAACTGACACAGCAAGTCTTTCACATTTAGGACATCTAAAAGCAGTTCAACTGAGGGGTGGGCAACACAGCAATCAAAAGCTAACAAGCCCAATAAAACCATAGAAGGGGGACTGCATGCAGCTCAAACAGCCAGCTGAATGATATTCTGTCCAAAGACCGCACCTGATTAGCTTGCAACATCTGCCTGGTAGAATTTACAGAACATGTGAACAGAAAACCAGAGATGGTGGTCTTGAAAATTTTGAAAACCATTGCTTAATGCTAAAAAAAACTCAAAAAAGATCTAGAGTGTGCATTGACAGGAAGGTGTAGAGCAAGGATATGCAATTAGGGGACCTCCAGCTGTTGCAAAACTACAAGTCCCATCATGCCTCTGGGTTCAGTTTTGCTATGCCTCATAGGGCTTGTAGTTCTGCAACATCTGGAGGGCCGCTAATTGCATATCCCTGGTTTACAGCCTGCTGAGTCACCTAGAGGTGATGGAAAGAGAAGCTGGTGTACCCTTATGGGGGATCATCTGGGATGACAAAAAGGAAATCAGTCTGTTTGAAAGCAGTGGCTTAGAGACTCCCCACAGCTCTAACTACATCCAGACAATGGAGGGAATGTTCCTTTTGGTGAGTTGGGGTCAGACACACGGTCATAAGAACAAACGTCCAGGTTCAAGGCAAAAAAAGATAGAAAGGGCAGAATCCTAACCTCGAACAGTGCTGAAAACCACTGGTTCAGACCATCTGCAGGAAGGAGAGGATACGTCTCACAGAAAAAAAAAATCCTAGGGTGAGAGCCTTCAGATTTGCATCAAGTGAAGATAACATCCCATGCCCAAACATATACCTTGTGGGAAGTAGCATTCTTAGCATCTAGCATCACAAAAATCAAGGATTCAAAGATGCCCTTCTCTGGGCTTGAACAGCCATGTAGTTAAGGCCAATCACTGTAAAGCAGGATGACAAAATTGGTATTTGAGAACCTCCTGGCCCTCCAGGAGTCTTATCAGTTTAGCATGCCACATTCATCTGTGCCAGGCTGGAGCAATGGGGATTACTGAAATGCCACCCGTCTCAATCCTGCAACACAGACAAGGAAAAAGCACTGATCAGAATGTACTGATCCCACTGAGCCACCAGAGAATCCAATGCTTCTTCTAAAAGAGTGCCTGGAGACCAGCCTAATACCTTTACTGTTCAACCTGGAGGCAAGAAGGCCCACATCTAGCGTCTTCCAGCTGTGACACAGCAAACAGCGTGTCAGGATATTATCAGACCCCGAAGAGAAATAGTAACAGCAAGGCCATGGGTAGATCAGATACAGAATCTGTGGGAGAAGGCATAGAAGTGAGCTTGTGGCCTTTAGGGTAAGAATGTAGTACCAACCTCAGTCGAAATGGCAGAGGTGAAGGAGGTCTCTGATGACAAGATAAATGGAAACAAGGGGTAACAAGTTGCAAACATCGCCACAGATTGAAGTTCTGCATAGGTGTTTGCAAGAAGAAGTAGTATCAGGTTTGTACGCACATACAACACTTTATCCAGTGGATGACATCAGTGCTTAGACCCACAGTGTCCGTTCCTTTCGCGGCAGAAACCGCGTTGGACTAAAGTGAGTTTTCAGAGCCAGGGCGAGCACTGAGGCAATGCCAGGAGCTCTGGACTGGAAAAATGATCTGCAGTTAACTTTACCAGTCTGGAAAGTGCCCTATGTGGAACCCAGTGGACAAAGATCACTTCCTGGATCTCCCTGCAATATCCTGCCGACATGGCACTCTAAGGCTTCATGTATACAGGATGTTGTTTAACCTCTCCTGAACGATTTAACTTGACAGCTAGAAACCAACGGTTAAAAACTTCCATTTAGCCGTGTTTGCGTCTAGAAGCTTTTTTTTTTTCTTTTTAATGAATGCCTGTAAACGAAATGCTGCTAAATGCGAGTTACTACGTTTACAAACAATTACAGGCATTTGGCGTTTCAAATGCCTCTGAACATCCATCCTGAACGCATTTTTTTTTTGCTTCCCAAAAAATACAAATAAACGATCCTGTGTAAATGTACTGATAAGATAACAGAGTTCAGGGGCAACTGAAAAAAACACTCAACTGCCCTAAATGTTTATTTACCAGCAGCAGTGTACATGAAGCCTAAAAAAGGCAGGCCAAGAACGACCACGCTAGATAGCTGCAATGCAAGATACAAGCTTTACCAGCAATGTACAGAGGAGTCTTGGTTAAGCAGGAAATATCTTGAAAACTAAGCTAAGGAGTAGGGGTCCATCCTTCTATTACACTAGCAAAAAATTGAAGCATGATGGCAATCCTGGGCAGGCCTACATTTTTTTAGTTTGTTAGTGTCTAACTGGCCTGTAGGCAACAGTAGAAGCCTAGGTGAAAGGATTGCTGTGTACTTCAATGGAGGAGAAAGACATTTCTATTACTCACATCCACATTCTCTTGTCAAATATGCAACTTATCACTTGATAACTTTATTCAAAATACCTTAATAACTATGGACTCAGCTGACAGCCATCTGATAAACCAGTCACAAAAAAAAAAGTTATTTCTGCAATGTGGAAACAGATGTCAAGCGTTTCCACCTTTTTAGAGTGAAATTTCACATGCACAAGATAAATATGGACCTGCAGAAAACACAAACACCTTGGTGCCCAGCAAGCAGCCTGCCATTGCTCATCCCGCAGGCTCGCCGTGCTCTGGAACACAGCCGGCTGCACACTGAGTGAGCTATGCCATCAGTGACAGCCACAGTCCAGCACTAAATGATCAGCTTCTGCTCTTGCACCAAGTATTCCATGGAAACAGTGGCAGCAAACAATGTAAACAAAATACAGAACAAAGCTTCCACACTCGGTTTACATTAAAAGGTGATATGACGTCACCGCACTTATTGTAGCTGCTCTGTCCAACCTCAACCTCTACCTGCAGCAGTAGATCATTGCCATTAGTGATCTATTGCTGGCTCATTGCAGCCAACACTAGATCACAATTATAAAGTGAACTGTTGCTGCAAAAAAGGTAAGAAAAAAAAAAATATATATATATATATAAAAAAATGGATGTTTATACCTTTAATTAATAAAAATCCTACAGTCACATCAAAAAATTGCTGGATATTCTGGGTGACATTTGAGTTTACTGCATAAGAAAGCACAATGTTATTTAGCGTTTCAACAAATTTTGTAACACATTAATTTTTTTTATATATATATATATATATATATATATATATATATATATATATATATATATATATATATAAAAAAAAAA
>BLSH010059678.1:701707-712492 GCA_018402905.1 Glandirana rugosa | reverse complement strand
ACACACACACACATACATACATATACATATATATATATATATATCATACATGACTTGTTAATTTAGAATAAAGCAATGCACAGCATACCCATTACTGCAATAGTGACTTGAGATGTCATTCAAAACAAATGGTACCTTGACACATGCACAACGGTGTATGGATTACCATGTTCTTCGGTAATATGTGGTAAGGGGAGTTTTACTGGGGAGGGAATTTGAGGGTCGCACTATTTACCAAGTTGTCCAACAAAAGACCCCATACACACTATGCAACTTTTGTTGTCAGATTTCCTTCAGATTTACCAAAACCGTGTAGTGCAAGAGCCTGCCTAATGGCATACAAACTGAAACTCTTAAGTGTGACCTCATATTATATGGTTTTGGGAAATCTGAAGGGGGAAAAAAAAAAAAATCTACAGAAAATTGTATAGTGTGTATCCAGCTTAAGGCTCGGTTCACACTGATGCAACATCGCATGTAATTCGCACAGCACTGCTGTGCAAATCACATGTGTTGTCTGTGCGATGCAAATTCAGCCATACAGATTTTCTGTATGGCTGAATTTGCATCGCATTCAGACCAGAGTCGTGCAAAACCCTTTTTTTGGTCCACACCAGAATTGGATCACACGAGTGTGCACACCCATATCCGATAGCTGTCCAAATTGACAGTTCACACTGCGATATGCGAACCGATCTGGGGGTGTCATTAACTTTCTATTGACACCCCCAGCGGTTCGCATAAGGCCTTGGGAGTCAGGTACGATGCGGTGGATTGCAGCATTCCCGCACCAATGTGAACTGAGCCTAAAAACAACTATAGCAGGTATACTAGCTAAGATGTTACATAATGTTATCTTTGGGAAAAATCTGCTTTAAAAAGGGTAACTCCACTTTCCTGGGGGAAAAAAAAATAGCAATTAAAAAAAATAAAAAAATAATAAAATAGCGTATACAATTGCGATACAAGTCATATTGTGATTGAATGTTATTAAAAACGACTTCTCTTTTCAATCTGCAGCTCTGTAATTTTCTGTAATTCAATGCAATATGGCTACCAGGAGGTGTTTTGAATGTGTACAGAATGCCCCCCCAGATGTCATTTACTGGTTTTTTGATTGGCTCTCTGATTTTCCCAAAAGTCTGCACTAAGATACAAGTCAGATTACAGACATCCCCTGCAACAAAAATGTCATTTTTGGCAAGATACTCCCAATAGGATATTACGTCTAAAGGAATGCTGACCCTGCAATTTTCCCCATTACAGCCCTGCAGGTGCAGCAGCTGGTTGACAATTATGAAACCACACACATGAATTGCTTTAGAACAAAAAGGTAGGAATCTGCAACAAAGATTTTTAAAATCCCTGCAATGCACATAGATCACCCAAAAGGGGAATGTTTTTTTTTTTTTTTCAACAAAAGTGGAGTTAGTCAAACTGTTCTAACCTTTCAACTAGGAACCAATGAAGCAAAAACACAAGCTTTCCTGACTGCATTTAAAAAATGTTCATTGAGCAAATGATAGTTTACAATTGTGAGATAAATCCATGCGTTTCCTCTATAAGACGTCAGATGCAAGCATTCCTTTGACATAACACCATTCTTTTGTATAAGTGGATTTAATAGTTTACTGCAAAGTATACTAGGAGAACATAATGCAGAGATGCTTGGTAGTGGTTTTAGTTGTGATTAAGTGGTTATTGGTTGACATTACCAAAAGTGCCTTTTATAAATAATCGGTAGGTTCCTTACTTAGTGTATGAACTAATGGCAAGTTATAACTTTGTACCCAAAACATTTAGATACGTTTAACAAATGCTTGACCATAATGCTGACTGCAGTGACATTTGTGGGATGTTAAAATAATAGGCACTCCAGAAATGTAACACAATCATCAGAAAATAAGTGGTTTTATACATCTTCATGCTGTATACTGGCCAGAGGGTGTATACCCATTTAGTAAGCATGACACCAGTTTGAGACTGAGAATAAGAAAATCCTGCCTAACAAGTACTGCAAAGTTCCCATGTACAACTTTACCTATTCTGTGCTTCATTCAGATACTGCTTTATTCACACTATTGTGATGCGGGAATCAGCGTGATTCCTGTGCCAGTTCCCCGCATCGCATGTCTCCCGCAGGCAGTTCATACTGACCTATGCGAACCACTGCGGTTGTCAATACAAAGTCAATGACACCCCCAAATGGGTTTCGCAGATTGCAGTGCGAACTGTCAAATGGTGCAGGAATCGGATTGCATAGGTGTTAACACCCATGAGATCTCATTCCAGTGCAGATAAAAAAAGAAAGGGTCCTGCACTATTTTGGTCTGAAAGCGATGCGAATTCAGCCATACAATCTGTATGGCTGAATTCACATCTCATGGACATCGCATGTGATCTGCAAAGCAATGCAGTGCGAATCACATGCAATGTCTGACATCACAATAGTGTGAACTCAGCCTTACTTTCTTATGAATGGCTTGACTTTCCCAACTGCCACTGGAACCAAGTTCTGCCCACTTCACTGTACCTTTTTCCAGTGTGAATGCCTCTTTTTAGGGGAGAAGGTGACATTTAGTCTCGAACGTCAAGTTCTTTCACACTGGGGCTTTTTCAGGTGCCTTTGGGCTAAAAATAGCGCCTGAAAAACACCCCCCCCCCCCCCCAGCCATCCCAGTGTTAATGTCTGAGTGCTTTCACACTGGGGTGGTGCGCTTGCGGGACGTTACAAAAAGTCCTGTCAGCATCTTTGGGACGGCGTTTACACCGCTCCTCCACCGCCCCTGCCATCGCTTCCGAAGCGGCTGCACACTGGCACTTTTAACACCTTGTGGGGGGTTAAAAGCACCGCGCTCCCGCCTGCAACTTTAGAGTGCACAGATTTTATTTTGAGTAAAAAAATAAGTTATTAGTAGGCACCTTCTTAGGAAGGATGTTTACAAATTGAAAATGGCTGACAGGTTCAGTTTACAGCAGAACTAACCCCTCCTAATTTCAGCCTAGGAAGCTGCCATCTTGGCCTTTGTTTGATCTTAAGCTGCCATGATGTTTGCACTGATCAGTTATGACACCAGACATTTGATTGTTTCACAGCTTGGTTGAGAGCACAACCATTGTGACAGTTAGGGCTCATATACACTTCCTTCGGCTTAAACACATATTAAGGGCTTGTTTACACTTGCTTCAAAACAAGGCTTCTGACACACTTTGAGAGCGCTAGTCAAAGCCCCCGTCACTAAATAAAATGGTTAGTTTACAGTCCTGTTTACACTTGCTTTTGCTTGGCTTCGCTTCAAAAATTATACCCACATGTTGCTTTAGTTGTGCTTCAAAGCGTCCATAGAAGTCTATGGCAAAGCTCGCTTGAAGCCCCACCGAAGCCTCATCGAAGCCCCACTGAAGCATCAAGAAAAGGCAGGTGTAAACAGGACTGTAAGCTAACCATTTTATTTAACAACAGGAGCTTTGACTGGTGTTCAGAGAGCTTTAACAAAGCGTGTCCGAAGCCTTGTTTTGAAGCAAGTGTAAACTAGCCCTAACATTCCCGGTACGTGGCAAGAATGTAACGGTTTCTTCAAACTGTTAAATCAATGGGTTTAGTTCCATTTTAAGTTATATTCCAAACATATACTCTGTTTTAAAAGGGACACTCAGCACATTATGGGCTTTAGATATTGAGGAAATCCTGCAGAAAGGAGATTTCTACCTTCGTGGAAAATTTCTTTTTTTATCAGAAAGAACATACTTGGTCCACCAAAATATCAAGTGGGGACCCAGGAGTCCAATGTTTATCAAAAGAAGAAACAACCCCCAGGGGCCTGCACTTACAGGTATTGTGTGAATGGGTCCTGCTCTGAGACAACTGTTGACACATTTGTCCAAAATAGGCATGAATACTTAACCCAGTGCAACTCACACAATGCAGTTTTCTTCAGGGTTGAACCAGGTCTCAATAACATCTAACACCAGAGATTGTCACTTTCTCTCGAGGATTCATTCAAGCACTGTTGGTTGGCATGACAGTTACGCCATAAGTGCATAAACATCAAAAGGTCAGTCAGACACGCAGCAGGCACAATGCAACAACTGGAAGATCTTTCCATAAATATGCTTGCGTGGATTGCATGTTGGATTTCTAGCATGTGATTATTGCTAGTGGCTATAGCTGCTAGCAATAATCACGGCGTTCTTCCAGCAGGGACAGTTACCCCTGCCCCCCCTCCCACCTTCCTCCAGCAGAACACAATAGCTTTGTGGGAGGGATTACTCCATCAACACTGGCTGTGTTGAGGGAAAAAAAAATAAAAAATCAAAAATTTTCTTTCCTGCAACCCGTGGTCATCACCATCACCATGGCCTGCCTTACACTCAGTGTGCATGAGGCTCAAAGCACTGCTAGATGAATGCAGATTTGGAATCACCAACAGCTATGCAACGGAATTGGATTGCTGCACACAGAAGCAGAAAAAAAAAAAGGGGGAGCAAAATATGAGGAACCCTGAAAGTAGTGAGCAGCCTTTTGTTCTTCCTACATAGCACCATCCAAGTAAATCAGTTTCTGAAGCATATTGTGTGTTAAGTAGGTTATCATTCAATTGACCAAGTATCCTGCTATTAACGCTGACCATTATGTTCCCCTTATAGAAGAAGAAAAAAAAAAAAGGGAAGGACGCCTCAGTTAGCAGTTTGTTTTTGCAATGGGTTTTGGCACATTGGTACACATTTTTTTTTTCTTTAAAAAAAAAAAAAATACTAGGGTGCTTCCTAGACTAGGATAGGAAAGATACCCAAATATGTTATTTCATTTACATGCTGTCCATCCAGTTTAACATGAATGTGAGGTAATGAATGGAGGTTGGTGGTATAAAAAAAAAAAAAAGTACTAATAAATGCACTTTGTAAAACGGCACAATCAGCTTAATGCTTGAGAGCTGAAGGAAAGGAAAACTGGAGATGATGCCCATTTTATCTCAATGTTAGTTTTAGCCTTCTATTTGGAAATAGAAGATGGACTGTTTTAAGCTACAAAATAAAGCCCAATATTTAATCGGTTGCAATGGCCAAACACTTCCACTTTCCCTTTGTCTTTGCCCCAATTAATCAACCTGTGTTTCGCTTGCGAAAAGAATTTAGTGAACCTATTCTTCATATAGGTGACATCTTCTAGCTTTCAAATCATTTACACTCTCCCATAGGGAGCATGCCAGTAGAATTATACAAACTTACTTACTGCCGAAAAGGAAAAGATCAACCCACCTTTCAAAGATTTAGAAAAATAGATTTTGAGTGCAAAAGTCATTACTGTGTAAAATCCATTGCAGTTTTTGTTATAAGACAAAATAGCAGTCCTGAAATGGTTGCAAGAAATAAAATCAAAAAACGAACTCCTACACTGTACACAAAACAAGAGAGTAAATTACACATATACAAAGATCAAGCTGTTTTTTTTTCCCCTTCACCTGTCCCATGTTGACATTTTAGAAATTGTACAGTTTTCTTGGTGGTAACAGTGTAACAATTCGGGATAAAGAGCGGTCTGGTCAATCATTATCAGAATTTGAGGGGGGTAAAAATACCAATGCATCATTAAAGCTGTGTCCGTATGCTCTTAATCTGTAAACACCGTACATCATGACTTGCATGTTGTTAGGAGATAGTCCACTAAAGGTGATTGCCATGTCTGAACAGCAACCCTCAACTACTTTTTGTGGGTCACTTGCCATTGCTTCTTTAATTAGGGTACCTACTGATTTTGTGTTGAAGACATTTTTGCCTTCAGAATCTTCTGCATTTTCTGCCAGCACACCCTTGTGCTTGAGGCACATTGCCAACTGCTTGTCTTCAGAGACCTTCCATATGAGGCCGCCTGTTTCTGGACACTTGTCTGGCTTACTCATCACATCAACAAAACGATTTACACCTTCGAGGCTTAGCACTATACCACCTGCAATATCCACATAATCCAAATCTCCCTCTTTCACAGTGTGACCAATATAGAATGGCTCTGATGGGTCTTTCTTCAGAAGGAAATATTTCAGGTTTTCAATAATGGCAAAGGTGGAGGCCTGACTGATGAAAAACCAGTTGTACTCATCTTTGTGGTTCTCGTATGCCATTTGAATTGCTTTTCTCATCATAACCCACATGTCGTTACTGTCAAGAACAATGGAGTCAAACACCTTCATGTGCTCAGAACTGTAGAAGTCGGCCTTGTCACAGTGCTTGCTCCAGGTGGTCCTCGCAGCAGCCCAAAGGCTCAAGTCTTTTGGTTTGACAAGGATAATACAATACACTCGGATGCTTCGACTTAATTCCATCTTCTCAGTTCCCATCAGTTTGAGAACCTCTTCTTTATTAGGGGCATGAATGTGATGGTGCTCATGAGGGGTAGCCGGTTCGTGGCTCAATTTAATGTGTCCTAGAAGAGTTACTACTATGCAGAATGCACTTCCTATCAGCATTCCCCGCATAAACGAACCTCCTTCTGAAATCATCTTTCCTGCAAAAAAGACAAAAAAAAAGTCATCATCAATAAATTGGCAAGGAGGATAAGACACAATGTTAAAAGTATTTAAAAGGAAACAGCTGGTAGCACCATTCCTTTCAATTATGTACTGAAGAGAAAACGTAAAAGTTTCCTATTTTGAATATGGGGACTGCCATTTGTTACCTTCTTAAAATACCAATAGCCTGGAATTAGCATGCACATCTTACGTTTTGGAAGTCTTTTTCGGCATACTTGTTTTGGGTAAAGCTGTTCATAGATGGAGCAATTTTTTTTTCCTGCAACCACAGGGGGTCCCTCCCATGGAGCGATCGTGTTCTCGGCAGGGACGAGTCCCCCTGGAAAATGTCAGCCGTCTCAGCGGTATGCGGGCGCCGCTGCAACAGCTTCATTCTAAGGCAAACATTTCATAATGAGCTAGTATGTGATGCATACTAACAGATTATGCCTTTGTTTTACATGGTGTTTTTTTCCAGAGCGTACAACCTCTTTAAGAGCCCTTTCACACCGGGTCGCCCAAGCGTCAGCGGCAAGGCGCACTTTACCGCTGTTAAAAAAGGGGTTAAATGTGCCCACTTAGCGCTGCTTTCAAATGGCTTTGAAAGCGGCGGCCATTCATTTCAATGGCAGGGGAGGTGGAGGAGCAGTGTATACACAACTCTTGCACTGCCCCAAAGATGCTGCTTGCCGGAAATTTGTTCCCGTCATGCAAGTGCATCGCCCCAGTGTGAAAGGACACACTGACTTAAATGGAGAGGCGGTTTTCAGGCGCTCAGGCCATTTCCAGTGCCAAGGCGACTTTCACACTGCAGCACGGCCGTGGTAAAGCGACGCTCATTCAGCAGCCCTTTACCGGTGCTGCAGCACCGCTTTTGAGGCGGGAGCAGGGTGCTTTTAACCCCCCCCCCTTATTCTAATGGGCAGGGCGGTTTAGGAGCAGTGTATACACAGCTCCAGCACAGCCCCAAAGATGCTGCTTGCAGGAGTTATGTGAACGTCCCGCGAGCGCACCGCCCCGGTGTGAAGAGTCACCTAAAGAATGGACAGGAGATTTGATGGCGGTTTTCAGGCGTTGTTTAGAAGCTATTTCTAGCGCTAAAATGCCTGAAAACCTCCTCAGTGTCAAAAATGGCCTTAAGTGCCTGAAAACCGCTCCAGTGTGAAAGGGCTCTAAAGTGTTTGTTACACACAAAAAAAAAAAAAAAAAAAAAAAAAAAGGATCCTGTTCCTTTAGACCCCCTTTCACACTGAGGCGCTTATATTTATATGCTATAAAAAAAGTGCCTGAAAAGCTCACAAAAACCTATTTCCATTAAAATCAATGAATGCTTTCACACTGATGCACTGGCAGGGCGGTGAAAAAACGCCCCTCTCCTTTGAAATTAATGGAAAGCTCTTCAAAAGCGCTGTGTTTTACTAGCAATTTAGAAGAACTTCAGTGTGGAAGGGGCCTTAAAGCGGAGGTCTGACTGAAATTAAAAAAAATAAAGTCAGAAGCTACACATACTGTAGCTGCTGATTTTTAATAATAGGACACTTACCTGCCCTGGAGTCCAGCGATGTCGGCACTCGTCGCCGATCTTCGGATTGGGGGGGGGTCGGGTGCAGCCACGTCCATTGCGGGTAAGGGAACCAGACAGTGTAGCATTACAGCTTCACGCCGGGAACCCTACTGCGCATGCGCGAGGCTCCACTGCTCTCTGCTATTGGTCCAGCGGACAGTAGCAGAGCAAGGAGGGAGCAGGGCTGCTGACAGGGGCCACGGCTGCCGGCCCGAGCTCCCCGATGTGTGAAAAAAGGACCCCTGTCTAAAGACAGATGTCCTCTTCCCCCTCCCCCCGAAAGGTGCCAAATGTGATGCCTGAGGGGGAGGAGGAAGCCAACCAGCGGAAGTTCCACTTTTGAGTGGGACTCAGCTTTAAGGCCTGATTCACATCTATGCATTTTTAGTGCTTTTTGCAATTTGCAGATTTGCACAGCAGTCCATTTAACATGGTTTCTTATGGAACACGTTCTGTAGTGCAAATCTGCAAAATGCAAAAAGCACTAAAAAAAAGGCATAGGTGTAAATCCAGCCTAAGACCCCTGGGGCCTCCCGAGCGTCAGCGGTAAAGCTCTGCTGATTAGCAGCACTTTACCGCTGTTAGACCTCTTTCACATTGGGACATTTTTCAGGCGCTTTTGCACTAAAAATAACGCCCTTATAGCGCCTGAAAAACAACCCCAACATCCACCCCGTGTGAAAGCCTGAGTGCTTTCCCACTAAGGCGGTACGCTTGCAGGATGTTACAAAAAGTCCTGCAAGCAGCATCTTTTGGGACGGTGCGGTGAGCGGTGTATACACCGCTTCTCCACCGCCGCTGCCATTGAAATCAATGACAAGCACTTCTGAAGAGGCTGCACACCGCCTCGGAAGCGCAGCACACCGGCACTTTTAACCCCTTGCGAGGGGTTAAAAGCATCACGCTCCCACCTGCATAGAGATGCAGACAGATGCAGCATTGAATCATTGCTGCTTACACACCTAGCCTTGGCGAGAATAACATTTTTTTAATTTTTTTAAACACATACTTCTCTTTTAAAGCACGAGCTATGATATGACAAGGCCTTTGAAACTCTTCCAATAAGTAAGCAAGGGTTTTCTGAACACATGGTTTTGGAAGAGAACTGAAAAACTCCCTTCAAATCAGTAGCAAACCATTATTTTCTTTACCAAAAAATAAAAATAAAACCAAATCTCCAGAATTTCTCTAAACCTAGTTACAAACGCACAGCAGTTTCTTTGTCATTTGTTAGCAGAATCTTTGCATACTCTATTTGCCTACTATAACATACTGTATAGGCTTAAAGGGGAAGGTTTGACTTCTTTGGCCAACACTATTGCATGCTATCAATGTACATCATGGTGTCAAACTCAGTTTAATCACAGGCCACATCAGCATTATGGTTGTCCTCAAAAAGCTGGTAGTATATCTGTAAAGCCGGGTACACACTTGTTTTTTTTCACGCAACCCAGTAGGCTGCATGAGATGAAAGAAAAACCAAAAAAAACCTGACAGCTCCGGTCTGAGCCGCTGTGCTAACCATGTAAGGTTAGTCCAGCGATCCCCCGTTGAGCTTTCGTGTTCTGACAGGTGGATGCCCCCCCCCTCCGCCAGAACACTCCAAGAAGCGCTCTTTGCCATTGGCTGAGAGCACTGATCGGGGGTCGGTCAGATGCTGGTTTTCCAGCATGCAAGTCAGACAGACCCACATACACAAGGGCAGCATGTTGGCCATTTTTTTTTTTTAACTGGCAAATGTTTCTTAACATTCTGCCTGCGCTTAAAAAAAATACTGGAGTTATGGCAGCTATCTGCTGCCATAACAATGTTATTTAGCATTGAACAGCCGATGTATAACCTCTGTTCTTAGCTGCATAAGGGCTGGGAGGAAGAGAAACAGCAATTCACTGAGCTTCCCAGTGAATGGCTGTGCATCGGGAGGAGTGTCAGGACAAGTCTGCTCATTGGAGGAGAGCAGGCTGAGTTCGCAGCATAGCTAGAGAATGGACCATGGTGTGTTCTCCTGCTCTGGTCAGTTAACAGGAAAGCAAGGGACCTATCAGAAATACAAAAGAACAGCATACTTTCTTGTACATAGTACAGCAGCCTCATATCAGAATATCAGGAATATGGTGGGGGGTGTATGTTGGGTGCGGGAGGTCAAAAAACACAAAATAGAAAAGAGAGTAATTAACCCCTTGCCGACCGCCGATCGGCAATTGACGGCGGCAAGGTGGCTCGTGAGCGCAAATCGCCGTCATATGACGGCGGCCGCGCTCACGAGCCTAGTGAGCGCGTGCACGCGCCGCCGGAGGCGTGCGCGCGCGCTCACTGTGTTCGGGGAGGGCCAGGGAGCGGGTGCGGCGGCTTCGATTGCCGCCAGCTACCCGCGATGGCCCCCCCGGACCGAAGGAGCGGAGGTCCGTGTAAGTAAACACGGACCTCCGCTCTGTGTGAGGGGGAAGGGCTGTGATCACAGCCTTCCTGTATACGAAGGCTGTGACCACTTCCCTTCCCCAGCCAGTACAGTCCCCCTACAGTTAAAACACGCCCAGGGAACATACTTAACCCTTAGAGCGCCCCCTGCAGGTTAACCCCTTCACTGCCAATGGCATTTACACAGTAATCAGTGCATTTATACTGCCGCTAAACGCGAGTGCTCGGTGGAACGGCGGCAGTTAACGGCTAGCCGCCAGCCGTTCCCCAATTAATGAGAGAAAAGATAAAACACAA
>BLSH010059678.1:625520-646161 GCA_018402905.1 Glandirana rugosa | reverse complement strand
CCCTTTTAATATACCCCCAAAATATATTCTGCTACTCGTCCCGGGTATGGCGCTTCCACATGTGAGACTTTTTCACACCCTGGCCACATACAGAGGCTGAACATGCAGGGAGCACCGTCAGCATGAAGCATAAATTACACATAAAATTTCATTCATATCTATGACACTTTTGAAGGCCCTTGAGCACCAGGACAGTGGAATTACCCCCAAAATGACACCATTTTGGAAAGCAAACACCCGAGGTATATTCTATGAGGCATGGGCTGCAGATAGGTACTCGGGTACTCTGATGGGCTGCAGATAGGTACTCAGGTATTCTGATGGGCTGCAGATAGGTACTCGGGTACTTTGATGGGCTGGAGACAGGTACTCGGGTAATCTGATGGACTGGTTAAAGGTACTTGGGTACTCTGAAGGGCTGGTGACAGGTACATGGTTACTCTGAATGGCTGGTGACAGGTACATGGGTACTCTGAATGGCTGGTGACAGGTACATGGGTACTCTGATGGGCTGGTGACAGGTACATGGGTACTCTGATGGGCTGGTGTCAGGTACATGGGTACTCTGATGGGCTGGTGACAGGTACATGGGTACTCTGATGGGCTGGTGACAGGTCCTCTTTATTAGAGGGGGGGTGATCAGTGTGCTTGGTGTACACAGTAGGCGGTAACGAGCTGTTACTGCAATCTCCCTCTCACACACAATCTGTGTGTGAAAGGGAGAACCGCGGTAACAGCTCGTTACCGCGGTTTGTTTACATCACATGACCGGCTGTGATTGACACAGCCAGTCACGTGGTAAAGAGCCAATTCTATTGGCTCTTTACACTGATCGGAGCTGGGCTTTGTCCGAGGGAAAAGCCTCAGCCCCTATCCCCGCGCTGCGCGCCCCCGGGGGGCGCGCATGAGCGGCGTGCACGTGGAGGTCGTAGTGACCGGCTGTGATTGGACACAGCCAGTCACTTTTATTGGCTCTTTACTCCGATCGAGGGGGGCTGTGTCCCCCAGGGGCCCGCAGTAGCGGTGAAAAGGGAAAGACGTCATATGACGTCGTCCCGGATCGACGGGGGTTCCCTGGCGACGTCATTTTACAATGACTCGGTAGGGAACTCGTAAAAGTGGTTGTAAAGCCTCAAGGTTTTTCATCTTAATGCATATGCATTAAGGTGAAAAACCACCTGTGCTGCAGCTCCACCCCCCCCCCCCCCTTTTTTTCTTACCTGAACCCAATCCGATCCAGCGATTGTGCACGAACACAGCTACTCCAGCCATTGTCTCTCTCCTCATTGGACAGATTGATAGCAGAAGCCAGCTGTCACACGGGTGCCCCCAGGGAAAGTGGCTTTCTGTGGGAGCACCCCAAAAGAGGATCAGGGCTGCTCTGTGCAAAATGATTGCTCCCATTTTTTACAATCAATTGCACCCAAATCCTTCTCCAATTCCTCCCTGCATGGTAAAGCAGAGGCATCCTGAAGTGCAGACAGAAGAATAGAGTAACTTTAGGAAATCCTAGATTCCCCCCCCCCCTCCCTTTTTTTTTTTTTCTTTCTTTTTGTCCTTCGCCAGAAGAACATCCTGTATCACAGGGTGATCAATTAAACATAATTTAGAACAACGAGACTAGGAATGGAGAGCATGACTCAATTATAAGTATCTATAAAATTGCGTTTGGGGAAGAGCAAACTCTAATTGTAGATCTGAAAAAGATTTAACCACTTCCTGACTGCCTGCCGTGTTTTCACGGCGGCAGTCGGGTTGTTGTACGCGAATCGCCGTAAAAAGACGGCGATCTGCGAACGGCTGCTAGGCCGCCTGAGGAGTGTGCCCGTGGCTCGGGTGGACCCGATGTCTGCCGCGATGAGCGGCCACAGGCGAAGAACGGGGAACCGCCGATGTAAACACGGCGGTTCCCCATTCTGAGGGTGCAGGCATGGGAGATCTACTGATCCCTGTCATTGGGATCAGTTGGATCTCTCATGCCCATGGTAGCCCAACCCCCCCCACAGTAAGAACACACCCAGGGAACACAGTTAACCCCCTAGATCTCCCCCTGCAGGTTAACCCCTTCACTGCCAATGACATTTATACAGTAATCAGTGGACATTTACATTTCTGATCGCTGAATAAATGTCATTGGTCCCAAAAAAGTGTCAAAAACAGTACCGCTAAAAAGCCATTACTAGTAAAAAAAAAAAAAAAAATAATAAAAACCCCAGACATGAATTATCATCATCCGTAAACGCGGCCACTTTTGCGCAAACCAATCAATAAACGCCAATTGTGATATTTTTTTTTTTATCACAAATATGAGGAAGAATATAAATCGGCCAAAACCGGTGAAAAAAAATGTTTTTTTATATATTTTGGATTTGGTTTTTAGCAAAAAGTAAGAAATTTTGTGTTTTTTTTTTTTTTTTTTTTTTTTTGCAAAATGGTCGCTTTTTCTTTTGTTTATTGGGGCGATCAGAAATGACGCAGAGGCAATCAAATACCACCAAAAGAAAGCTCTATTTGTGGGGAAAAAAGGACGCAAATTTTGTTTGGGTGCAACGTCGCATGACCGTGCAAAAAGTGCTCTGGTCCTAAAGCTGGAAAACCTTCCGGTTGGTAAGTGGTTAAAATGACCCTGCATACAGCAGAAATATGTATCTAATCCCTATCCTCTTCCATTCTTGAAGCCCTTTGAGTTCTAAAAATGCCAGTAACTCTGTGGTGAGTTTTTCTGCGTTACTGCACTAGGGTTTTTGAGCTTTTTTCGGCGGTAGCGTTTTTTTTTTTCAATGGATCAAAAACGTTTGAGCTGTGTTTTTTTGCAGGTTTGATTTTTCAGCTGTAAAAAAACAGAACCCACTAGTCTTGGGTTTTTTTTTTTTTTTAATACAGCTCAAAAACGCCCCAGCCAAAAACAGCTAACAGCCTATGTGTGCATGAACACATAGGATAACATGATAGGGAGTTTTTTTGTTTATGGGAAAAAACGTTTAAAGCTAAAAACAGCAGCTCTTAAAACGTCCTAAAACGTCCAGTGTGCATGAGGTCTAAGTACCTCCCTATAATTAGAATTTTGGACAAAGATTGGTATGAGAGCAGAAACTGTATCCCTAGCATAGATTTAATCGAGGACCACATAGTTCTAAGCAAAGCTGTCGTTTGAGCCGTATATTCCAAATGTAGAAATCCTGCCTCCTAGATGGGGAAAAAGTGGAACCATCGGATCCTCTAAGAAGGAGAAGATTACATAGGGTCTAAGGGATCTATATGACCCCATCCTCCTATCTGCTGTAGCTGGGATGCTAAGTAATATACTTTAGATTGGGGAACGGCTAAACATCCCTGGTCCTTGCCATATTGTAGGGTTGATAAGCTTATCCGGGCCACATGTTTGCGTTTATATTAGTTCCCTGAATTGGGAGTCTATTCGAATAAACCATTTGCGAGTGATCCACATAGGGGGTTATTAAAAACGTACAACTTAGGGGCCCAGACCATTTTTATAAGATTAGTCCGACCACTGACAAGGGTAGTTTGCACCAAGTAGCACTTTTAAACCTAAATTTACGAAGGAGTGGGAGAAGATTTAATGCCATATATTGAGTAGGATCTGGGGTGACTTGAATACCCAGGTAACAAAAGCGGAAACCATCTGTATTGACTGGGCACATTCAGGTAGGGGAGCAGTCAGGGGATCCAATGGCATAAGAACTGACTTTAGTACAATTAATGGAAAAGCCTGATAATGCACCAAAAGCCTCTATAAGAGTCATAACCGCCTGTAGGGTTCCCCGAGTGTCGTCGCCCCTCCCCAAATACAGCAAGGTGTCATCCGCATAAAGCGAGACAACGTCAACCCCCCCCAACACTTCGCTGAAAACCAACGATATGGGGTGACTGGCGTATTTTCACCTCCAGAGCCTCTAGGGCAAGAGCAAACAACTGAAGCGAAAGGGGGCTCCCCTGTCGAGTGCCTCTATGAAGTAAAAAAGTTTCTGAGAGCTCTCCGTTCACTCTAATCTTGGAAGATGGGTGTGCATATAAACCCTAATCAATTTAATAAAGTTAGTGCCCAGACCCATGCGCTGCAGAACTGCCCAAAGATAAGGCCATTCAACACTTGCAAGGGCCTTAGCTGCATCGAGTGAGAAAATTGCTTTATCACCAATGTTATCTACAGGTGTTTGTAGATTCAGAAAGAGCCTCCTTAAGTTTAAGGCCGTAGACCGGGTAGGGATAAACCCTGACTGGTCCCTATGGACTATTTTATGTACATCTTTTTCTAATCTAGTTGCCAGCGCTCTTGCCAATAGATTGATGTCTGTTTTGAGAATAGAGATGGGTCTATAGGAGCCAGGTAAAAGAGCATCTTTTCCCAGGTTTTAGTAACACAACAGTTACAGCTTCATTCATGAAAATAGGTAGAGTCCCTGACCGAAAAGAATCATTATACACTTTCATAAGTACAGGTATTCGTTTATCTGCATATCTTTTATAGACTTTGGATGGAAGGCTGTCAGCCCCAGGAGATTTTCCATTATGAGATTGCGCCAAAGCCAGGAACAATTCCTCCTCTGTTAATGGGGCATTCAATGGCTGAGCATCCGAGGCCAACAAACCAGGCAATGTACAGCCATCAGCTAAATCAGAAAATCCGCAATCTCTGACTCAATGGGTTGTATCTAGGAGGAGTATACATCTATGTAAAAGCTATGAAACACCTTAAGAATATCTGTGGTCTGGAAATAAAGAGAACCCTACGCATCCCAAATAGTCTTAATATATGAGGAAGATTGTTGGTTACGCGCTAACATAGCTAGCATATGCCCTGTGGTTTCTCCTTCTTCCAAAATGCTTTTGTTGTAGGAAAAAAACACTTGTTTTCAGCTAACTGCAATGCCAGTTGTTTTGGCATATCCTAGGCCTCTAGCCATGTCCGCTGGGTATTATCTGTCCAAGCCTCTTTAAGAATAAATGTTTCCCAGGATTTGGTTTCAGTGAGAGCGGAGTTTAATAAACTTCCCCTCGCATATAGGCCTTAGCGGAATCCCAAACGCTGCTCAACCCTGCAGGGCCCATAGTCTGACGGAAAAATATCTCTAGCATATCTGGTATTGGATCCTGTTCAGGGAATAGGGACAACCAAATGGGTTCAGTTTCCAAGAAGACCGTTTAGGAAAATGAGGTACCAATAACTCCACCGATAACGGAGAATGGTCAGAAATATGTCTATCATATTAAGAGGAGCCCACCACTGGTAGCATGGCATCATTTCCTAAACCAAAATCTATCCTAGATACCCACCATAAGTAGCTGAGTGACACAAAAGCGATTTGGTATTTAGGTAACGTATGCTCCACGTGTCCGTTGATCTAATTTCTCCTAGCAAGTGAGCAAAAGAAGTGGGCCCACTACCGCAATGGGGACATGAGGAAGGGCCTTTAATTTATCCCACCTTATGTCCAAAATAGTTGTTCAGATCCCCCTACCGATAAGAGCGGAATGTACGGGAAACGTGCTAAAATCTAGAGGACCTCGGATGAAAAAGGCGGGGATACATAGACACCTGCTATTATGCATGTTAACCCATATATAGTACATAACCCACAAAATATGACAACCCTCTGAGTCAATAAGAGAATGATTGCATGAGAATTGGGTTCTCGACAAATGAGCATATTCACTCCCCTGTAGTAGGAGCAGTACGTAGCATGATATTGATGACTAAACAAACAAGAAGAAAAGTAAGGCTGCGGTGTGGGGGGTTAAGTGAGTCTCCTGAAGAGATATCATAGCAGCCCCCACTCTTTTGTTCTATATACCGCTAGTTTTTTTGACCGGATTATTAAGTCCCCTAACATTCCAGGACAGTATTCTTAGTAGTAGCCATAAATGGGGGATAGACCATGTTCTCCAGAGGTGTCGACCTTTCAGTAGCATCGCAGGACATAGTACAGTTGGATTAGTAAATGGTATGTACAGGTGCTGTCTACCATGACAGAGACCACACCAGGGACAGGGCCATAGACAGGTTAGCTCAAAACAATTGCAGCGACTAAGATTAAGATAATTGTAAATGAAGAGCTAATGATAGTGTACCTATGAGACACATGGACAGTTCATGTAACAGGGCTAATGTGAAGAACCAATGAGTAGCAAGTGTGGGTTTGCTTAGTTCATTCATTCAAATGTAGCACATATTCCTTGAAAAAGTCCAAATCATTACTCAGTGCTAGGGTTATCAGACCCCCAGAACATCCTGATGTGGTCCACTAGACGAGTGATAAGTGTAATAATGTAAGCTTACCAGAATCTGGTAGATATTGCGCAGATGTCAAAAAAATCCAACTCCGGTATCCTCAATCCGATGTCCAATGTCGGTGAAGACCAGGATAGGAAGGGGAAGAAGATAGGAGAGAGGTTCCTTATCCAAATGGGTGACTCCAAATCCTCCAAACCAACGCTTCCAAGGTGGTTCCAGCATACACCATAAAATTATGAGAGAGGAAGAACCACAATAGTGTAATACTGTTTGACGAATTTTTATTTCCAATAAAGGGATTAAAAATACTCACAATATATATGTAAAAAGAGCTCTTGCATTAAAACCAATGTGACAGAAGGAGTCTGGGAACCCGACGCGTTTCAGCTCAAAAGCCGTCATTGACTTTTGAGCTGAAACGCGTCGGTTTCCCAGACTCCTTCTGTCACATTGGTTTTAATACAAGAGCTCTTTTTACATATATATTGTAAGTATTTTTAATCCCTTTATTGGAAATAAAAATTCGGCAAACAGTATTGCACTATTGTGGTTCTTCCTCTCTCATAATTTTATGGTGTATGCTGGAACCACCTTGGAAGCGTTGGTTTGAAGGATTTGGAGTCACCCATTTGGATAAGGAACCTCTCTCCTATCTTCTTCCCCTTCCTATCCTGGTCTTCACCGACATTGGACATCGGATTGAGGATACCGGAGTTGGATTTTTTTTGACATCTGCGCAATATCTACCAGATTCTGGTAAGCTTACATTATTACACTTATCACTCGTCTAGTGGACCACATCAGGATGTTCTGGGGGTCTGATAACCCTAGCACTGAGTAATGATTTGGACTTTTTCAAGGAATATGTGCTACATTTGAATGAATGAACTAAGCAAACCCACACTTGCTACTCATTGGTTCTTCACATTAGCCCTGTTTACATGAACTGTCCATGTGTCTCATAGGTACACTTTCATTAGCTCTTCATTTACAATTATCTTAATCTTAGGCACTGCGGTTGTTTTGAGCTACTGTATTGACAATTGGATCAGTTGTTTTGCGAGCAGCCTGAGCTATATTTGAGTCTGTGTTTCTTCTAGGATCAAGTGGGCGCAGGCTTTTGTATATTTTTTCTTTGCATAGACAGGTTAGGCAGGTGCCATTGCAGGCCTGATTTCGTATACAGTTCAAACTCTTGGTTTTACTGTTTCATTGGAACCCTAAACCTCTCTGATGTGAATGGCATAGCAGATAAAAATTTTTTGGGGAATCTGGCCTTAATTTATGACCGTACTGCTGTATAGAATGAAAAGTATTTTGTAATTGACTTTTTTTTTTTTTCAAACCGTTGTTTTTTTGAGAGCATACTGGAGACCGAAAAACATAACGAAATAACCAACCATAACCGAAAACTAGCTCAAATATAGTTAAAGTAAAAGCAGTATTTTCTTTATTATTTATGGTGTACATTTTAATGTGTGTGTCCTTTTTGTTTCACTAAATACATGTCCTGTTTTGACTCAGGCTGGGACTTTGTTATGGAATGGCTAAGGCGTGAGTATTGGTCTCGCCAGTTGAGTAACTCTTCAAACTCTCAGTGGGCATCAGAAGATGAGGATTCAGATGACATGGAGGATGTGCTTTCCCCGGTAAAAGAACAAAAAGAAACCATTAATGGTTAGTAAGTGCCTGGGAATTGGTGTTCTGCTTATGTTCTTGTTTTTCATCTGCAAATAGAAGGGCAAAAACTAGATATTCAAAAAGCTAGTTGTCTGGTACATTTTTGCTTCTTTTTTTTTAGATCTAGTTTTTTAATTTACCTTGTGTGTGGCCAGTGAGTAGTTCTTATACCTGTCATCATCCTCTCATATAAGTTAAATAGTGGGCAATGGAAAATGTATGATTGTACAGTAATGACTACAGAGGTCAGTTGCTGTTTTGCTTTGTATCTTTTAGGTTACATTGCACGAAATAGAGCAAGCAGAACCCTCTTGATTATGTTAATGTGATATTACCAAATAAGAATGTTGTACATGTAATCTTATAATTGTAGGAAAAACCATATACAACATACGGAATATTACAAATATGCATAAAACATACCCATGCACAAACTATTTTTTCCTTCCTATCCAATGATAGACAATGATCAGTATGCTAAAGGGATACATTAAAAATGTTTCGTCTGCGTTTTTATAGTTGTCGAATTATTGCCTTCCTCAGGTGAAGTCCCTTGTTGCAGAATCCTCTTCCTTTGGGGTTAAATAACAGCAAACAAAATGCGGTTAAATAACGCATGTAGGAAATCGCTTGTGAAAGTTCAATTCAAGAATTTTGTGTTAAATACCAAATGCGATAGTTCGATTTATCCGTAATTTACCACATTTTGCAGGTTGCTAAAGACGCGGCCAGGAAGCCGCTCGCCACGTCCTTGACAACGGATGACTCATCAGCTGTCAGCTGTTCCCCCGCTGACAGCTGAATGTAAAAAAAAAAAAAAGAGTGAAAATTAAAAATGGGGAAAAGAAAATCAGCGTGGGTTCCCCCAATCCATACCAGACCCTTATCCGAACATGCAGGTCAGAAAAGGATGGGGGGGAGGGAGATGAACCATACCAGGCCATATGCCCTTAACTTGGGAGTGGGTGTTTTAAGGCAGAGGGCCCCCCCACCACCACCACTACCCCAAAGCACCTTGCCTCATCCCCATGACCCTGGCCGGTGGTTGTGGGGGGTCTGCGGACAGGGGGCTTATTGGAATCTGGAAGCCCCCAGAGTTAAAGGGACTGTTGGTGAGCCAACAGCGGGCCAGAGGAGGAGCCGAGTGGGAAAGAGATGATGGTTGCTCTTTAAAGATTATGATTTAAATCGATTTGATTGCATCAAGCCTTTTTACTAGTGATTTAAATCAAATCCGCCCTGGCATGGGGTAGATAGTACCCTTACCCATTCACCAAAAAGGTGTCAAAAAGTAATAAACCCCGTGACAGTTTTTTTATCAACTCTTTATTAGGTAAGGGGCGGGGTTACATGGTGGCACCTGCCCCCCCCTTGCAATGTCAGACATAGCATTCAACAATCTGCGAGGACACAAGGGGTGGTGCCACCCCTTACCTATATACAGCTGTGCTTGAGTTTACATACCCTGGCAGAATTTATTATTTCTTGGCCATTTTTCAGAGAAAATGAATGACAACACACAAACTTTTTTCAATCTTGGTTAGTGTTTGACTGAAGCTATTTATTATCAATCAAATGTGTTTTACTCTTTTTATTTAAAATTTTATCTTTATTTCATTTTCTAGTTTTATGCAAATACAACGAAGAAATAAACATAACAGGGGCATATCCTCAGACATACATATGAAGAATTTAAACCATCGTATATTCATACATAGAATTGTTTTCCATATATTACTTTCTTTGCTATAGGGTCTATCTGGTATAATTTTCTCTTTCAAATTAGTGTCCTTTCTCACGTTGCCTTATTTGGATGTAAATAGTTCCCCCTTTATGGGTGGATCTAAAATTTAGAATCCCCCTATTCCCGTACTAAATCCCTATCAACACACACATACATCCACTTCCATCCATACTATTCCATACAAAAAAAAAGCGGGGGGGGGGGGGCGGCTCATTATTGTTTCTACAAATATTCTGCAATCCCTGTTGAGGACCTAAACTCTTCCCATTCTTTCCATATTTTGTTTTTTATCCGCTCTCCATCCCCATCCTCAAATCCTACCATTTCCTCCATAAGACGCATCCCCGACATTTCATGCACCCAGTCCCCTATGCATGGTTCTGTGTTTTTCCGCCAGTTCCAGGCTATTATTGTATGGGCTGCCACCAGCATATGCCGCAGCATGTTTTACTTTTTTAAAATCATAATGACAACAAACTACCCAAATGTCCTTGATTAAAAGTTTACATACCCCAGTTCTTAATACCGTGTACTGCCCCCTTTAACATCAATGACAGCTTGAAGTCTTTTGTGGTATTTGTGGATAAGGCTCTTTATCTTCTCCCATGTAAACCTGCCCATTTCTCTTGGCAACAAGCCTCCAGTTCCTGGAAATTCTTGGGCTGTATTGCATGAACTGCATGTTTTTGAGATCTCCCCACAGTGGCACAATTATATTGATTTCAGGAGACTGAGATTGCCACTCCAGAACCTTCACTTTATTCTGCTGTAGCCAATGACAGGTGGACTTGGCCTTGTGTTTTGGATCAATGTCATGTTGGAATGTCTAAGTACGTCCCATGCGCAGCTTCCTGGCTGATGAATGCAAACGTTCCTCCAGTATTTTTTGATAACATACTACATTCATCTTGCCATCAATTTTGACCAAATTTCCTATGCTTTTGTAGCTCGCACATCCCCAAAACATCAGCAATCCACCTCTGTGTTTCACAGGCCTTGTTGACTCTTTTCCAATTGTAGATTTTATGGTTGTGGCCAAAAAGCTCAATTTTGCTCTCATCACTCCAAATGACTGTGCCAGAAGGTTTGAGGCTTTTCTCTGTGCTGTTTGGCATATTGTAAGTGAGATACTTTGTTGCATTTGCGTAGTAATGGCTTTCTTGTGGCGACTTGACCATGCAGTGCCTCCTTATTGTGCATCTTGAAACAGCCACACCACATGTTTTCAGAGAGTCCTGAAGTTATTTGTGGGTTTTTCTTTGCATCCCAAACTATTTTTCTGGCAGTTGTGGCTGAAATCTTAGTTGGTCTACCTGACCGTGGTTTGGTTTTAACAGAACCCCTCATTTTCCACTTCTTGATTAGAGTTTGAACACTGCTGATTGACATTCTCAATTCCTTGGATATCTTTTTATATCCCTTTCCTGTTTTATACAGTTCAACTACCTTTTCCCGCAGATCCTTTGACAATTCTTTTGCTTTCTCCATGACTCCGAATCCAGAAATGTCAGTGCAGCACTGGATGAAAGATGCAAGGGTCTGTCAGGAGTCCAGAAACTCATTGACCTTTTATACGCGCACACGAATTACAAGCAAACAGATCACAGGTGAGGAAGGTTACCTTTTTTAATAGCCATTCAAACCCTTTTTGTGTCAACTTGTGTGCACATTATCAGGCCAAACTCACCAGGGTGTACAAACTTTTGATCAGAGTAATTTGGGTAGTTTCTGTTGTCCTTATGATTTAAAAAGAATAAACAGTTGATTGATAATAAATGGCTTCAGTCAAACCCCACGAGTGAAAAATGTTTTTGTGTTCATATTCTCTGAAAAATGGCCAAGAAATCATAAATTCTGCCGGGGTATATAAACGTATGAGCACAACTGTAAGAACTGTCTTAACGTCGGAGCCTGCAGTAGGCGGCTAGCCTTTGTGGATGGCGGGAGCTTTTTCTCCTTTTTTTTTTTTTTTTTCTCTTCTCAGCCGGAGACCTGCTGCTGATGAGTCACCCATTGTTAAGGATGCGGCGACCGACTTCCCGGCCTGCTCCATAGCAACTAGCTATTTTGTTAAAAAAAAACAGCGTGGGGTCCCCCTGACCCCAAGCTGTTTTTTAACAAATACCTCATGTGATACTGCCAGCAAAACCCTGGTGGTAAATATTGCTTGCTTTTTTTTTACTCTCTGGTCTGTTTGTCAATTGGGACTTGAGAGCTTTTTAAACGATGTTTACAGGCACATTTTTCATTTTGTGTAGGTTGTGTGTTTTTTTTTGTTTTTTTTTTAATGAATTGGACTTAATTTACCGCATGTGATAAGTCATGTGACCACGTTATCGCATGCGGTAAATGTTTGTGAATTGACCCCTTTGTCTTTGTTTGCATATAACTGTACATGTTGGACCAATTTATGGAATATATAGAATTTAAAGCAGAAATCCAGTCTCTGGAGTGAAAATGAAGTCAGCGGCTACAAAAACTGTAGCTGCTGCCTTTTAATAATCAGCCACTTTGGGAGGGGGGGGGGGGGGGGTAGGAGAACTTCCGCTTCTGATCGCCTAAGGGTGTCAAAATCTGGTATATATGGATGATGGCACTGTAATTATGTTAATAAAATATATCCAAGTTCCTTTTTCCTAATTGATATACAGCTGTCACATGACTCGGCTATTTTCCAGCCTGTGAAAAAAGCATGGTGTGGATGGATTTCTGCCAGTCACGCCCCTGCAACCTGTTTTAGAATAAGGAGGTGAAGCCTCCATTAATATATGTGTAATATCCTGCCACTGTTTTTTAGCTAGTTAGTGGGCAAAGAGGAGGGAGGAAGTGGGCTGTTCTTTTACCACTGTGTATATATCCACATGTGTGACCCTATAGTCACATGGGCTGCTCATATGTGATGGTCAAGAAATGCTCAGCATAAAAACTAACTAAAAACGGAGCATATGTAGAGCTGCCACCACAGCTGCAAAATCACTAGCTGAATTGGGGACATCAACAAAAGGTGGAGAGCAGCAGGATCAAAAGGCTATGGCCATCTTTGTTATGATGATTTTTTTTTTTTGTCCAAATATCTTGAAAGTAGTTAACCCCTTCATGACAAAGGTAAAGTAAATGTCTTGCAAATCCATTTTTCAACTTTTGAGGTGTTGGTAAATTATAATAGTAAACGGTGTATCCAGGTGAAGTTTACTTTTTTGTGTTTATTTTCCGGACCAATTAGGCCTCCTTTGGGTACTAGATAGTAAGGCCTCATTTACACTGCTGCTGGTAAATGGACGTTTAAAGGCATTTGGGTGTTTTTTTTTGTTTTTTTTTTTTTTTTTCAGCTGCCCCTGAACTTTCCTCTCTTATCTTATCAGTACATTTACACAGGGTTGTTTATGGTCGTTTCCAGACGGCAGTTTTTAAGCTTTTTTTTGGGAACGCAAAAAATGGGTTCAGAGGCATTTGAAACGCCAAACGGTTTGTAAACACCTCTAAAAGCGCCTTGCGTTTACAGCCGTTTCCATTTTTTACAAAAAAATACATTTTTTAAAAAGCTCTGCTAGGCGCGAACGCGGTTAAACGCAGCATGCAAAACGTCCGTTTTTAGACACAGGCTTCTAGCTGTCAAAAAAATAGTTCAAAGGAGGTTGAAATAGCGTCCCGTGTAAGTGGAGCCTTATAGATTTGTGTGTGTGTGTGTAGGTTGTGTTTTTTTTTTTTTTTTTTTGTGTGTGTTTTGTTTTGTTTACAACTTTTTTTTCTAACAAGAAGAAAAAGATTCAATGCATCTTTTTCTCCTTTCAAGAGTAGATAAAAACCCCACAAGGGACCGATTTACTGTGATAGCAAATCACTGCGATCATGTGATTTGGGAGTCAGTTCTTCCGGTTCCTGATTGTTCATATGAGAGCCGAAGCTGTCCACGCCGGCTCCATCTCTGTGCAGGGAGCATGCTTTCAGTACAAACACAATAGTGCATATATGCATCCCCACAGATAAAGACCCACATATCTGCGTACGCTCATCGGGAAGGGGTTAAAGCTGAACTCTGGCATATCCAGATATTGTCCAAATACTAGAAAGCCTGCGTATACTGTATTTACTCGAACCTTGGTTTGCTGTGTATTTATTCCAGATTTAGGCTGCATTCACACCTGGGCATAGCATTTTCAGGCAGAAATGCATGCGTATTTTGCTGAGATTTTTGCCGCAATTTTGTACAGGTCAATAAGTCACCATTGTAAAATGTAGAAAAATGCCCAAATTAAGCTACAAAAATGCTTCCAGAACTTGTTTGAGCTTCAGGCGTTTTCAGGCTTTTGGCTTCAGGCGTTTGAGTGGAGATGTGAACCATCTCCATAGAGAATCATTGCTTTTTTTCCCTCCACTTTTGTAGCTTCAGGCTTCAAGCTACAAAACGCCCAGGTGTGAATGCAGCCTTACATAGTAAATCTAGTATTAGAGGACATAAACTCCCCTTGTTTGTTTGTACCTATAGGTAAGCCTATAATAAGGCTTACCTATAGGTACTGTAAATATCTCCTAAACTTGCACTGTTTAGGAGATATTTACTATATAGTGTGCCGCCTGTGCCATTTCTTCAGGGCCCTGTAGGGAGTGACATTGCGGCTCCAGCCAATCACATCGCCAGAGCCCTCGACCCCGTAATAAACACCGGGGAAGATGTTGGCCATCTCAGCGGTGTGCAGGCGCTGCTAAGAGCTTTCTATAATAAAGACCAGTCAGTTCTGCTCTCGCCTTGTGCAGAGTGACTGGTCTTGTATCTCCCTCTCTACTGTAGTTCTCTTCAGGCAGCTGGTAGTGGGTGAGCCTGCTCTGCACTGAAAGGAAGGGGTTACTGTATCCTCGGCTAGATCCTGAACCTCCTATAGGCACCTTCATGATTATCAGCCATTTCTGGAGATAATTTGCATAGATAAGAAAGACACAAACAGAAAGATAGTTAAGCAGGGAATTGTGTGTATTGTGACACATGGGAGGCACCCTTTTATAAGGCAGTACACGTCACAGATCTTTAAGAAATGACACATGCGTACATCATCAAGCAGTAGAAACTGGTAAAAACAGGTGTCCTTTGTTACAAGATACAAAGGGTTTATTTTACATTAGCTGCAGAATATTGTTTCAAAATACATTGTATGACTAGCTGACTTCAGCTATTTCATGAGAACCGAGCATAACACATTCTCTCAAGCTAAGGCCAGAAACAAGCCAGACCAACAGATATTTAAAGTGGAACCCCAACATACAAAATGGATACCGTCAAATCCTTTCAAATCCCCTCTTAAGTCATGAATATGACTTCTATAGCTTTGAGATTTCTTGGGGCACTTTAGTCTGATCCTTATGTTTACACTGACCCATATAAACCTGGAGATATTGGGTGTATGCATGAGAGGGGTGTTGGGGCAGTACATTTGGCAATACACATCATAAGTAACTTGAACCCTAAATAAAGCAGAAGCATAACAAGGGCCAATGTTACAATACTAGACTAGTAAGGCTATTCTTTAACCCAGAAGCTGATGTGTGAAAGGTATAGTCTGTCATTGAACCATTATTGGTTGGCCTAGTGATATTCATTTCCGAATTGCTACACGTGTTGGCCTTTATCTGAAACTCTTAATTTAAAGCACCAGTTTGGTTTATAAGCTGTACTCGCCATGGGAAAGGGTATTGATATATTTGCCTGTCCTGCTGTGACATTTGTCAGTACTATAGGAGGGGTGCCATGTAGCATGGCTGTAATGTTTAATGGTACTGCTAGCAGGGGAATTCTCGCGGTACTAGGGTGTAGTTTACTACAAATCCAACATTCCTTGAAACCTGACTTCTGAGCATATACATATTTAAATTTTAGCAAAAGCATTTTCCCTGAAAAGGAGTCACTAACAGTTTTATCGCTTTCTAGCTCTCGTTTGTCTCTCTTAATTGTAGCATTGTTCATTACAGCGACAGTCTTAGGGTTTTCTCCACATATTGGCCTTTTGAGGCCTAAGTCCTCAGGGTGATATATAAGGTGTTCATGTTTTGCCCCTTTTTCTGATATATGATGCATCTGGAGACATATGCCTTGACAAGGGAGGGGAGGCCTGGAATGCATGGTCTCCCCTCTTGGTAGAGAAGTCCAGAATTAGGGCTCATCTGCACACCTGCGTTGTTCCAATCTATGTCCTGTGCATATGTCTGTACATCTTGCAATATTTGGTCTAAAAATAGCATTTCTGACATGAGGAAAGGCATTTGGGTGGTTGCATTTTGAGTGGATGCGGCTTCCTTCAATGCTCTATCTGCTAGGGCATTTCCTTTGGCTATATCAGTTTGCTGGCCTATGTGTGCCCTGCAATGTAAAATGGCAATGGACCTTTGTAGCTGTATAGCTTTTATTATTTCTTTAAAATATGCATATCTTGTCGTTCAAAGAGCTGGCAAGCTCTTGTGAGGGCTATCAGTTCTGCAGCCTGGGCTGACTGGTAAGGAATTGATTTTGCCTCTAGAATTTTGTCTGGTAATTGTACAACAGCATAGCCTGCATGATATGTGTTGTCATTGGGCCTTGAACAAGAGCCATCCACAAACACATTCTGCGCATCTAGAAGGGCCACAGAAGACATGTCCTGTCTTGGGGACTTGTCCTGATGGATGAGATCCAAACAATCATGTTGTGGAACAATCTCATCCTGTTCTCCTTTTAATTCTAACAAAACATTGAGGATTGGGGTTGGGCCTGAGGTAGGTGAAGTATACTTTATCTTTAGCTTAGGGTTGGTGAGCAGTATAACCTTATAACCACTAAGCCTTGGGGCTAACATATGTTGGGTGTGTAAAGTGGTATCCTGTCCCAGAGTGAATGATGCAGCCATTTCCACCACCATCACACAGGATGCTAAAGCTTTGAGACACGCAGGCATGCCTTGAACCTGTACTGGAACCATCTTTGAGAAAAAAAACAACAGGGCAGAGCTTGCCTCCATGTTCCTGAGCTAGGACTCCCGCCATCGTTTTACAGTTGTCCCTGGAATCAGGCAAGCCTAGACTAGGGGCCATTACCATAGCATTTTTCAAATACACAAAAGCATTACACATTTCCTTTGACCAGTTTACACAATCTGGCATATCAGAACCTGTGGCATGTCTCAGGAGATTGTCATAGTAGGAACAGTCAGGTATTCATTGGCGGCAGTAACCAATCATGCCAAGGAAGGTAAGCATGTCCTTCTTGGTCAGTGGGCGGGGCAGACCCACGAGAGCCACAGCTCTCTTGTAACTGACTTTCCTTTCTCCTTTTGTGAGGACAAAACCAAGGTACACAACAGTTTCCTATCACCACTGCAATTTCTTTCTAAACACTTTCAAATACACAGTTTATGAGATACACACTGTCCTCCTGTCCGGCTGCTTGATTTGAAGTAGGACTGAACCATGATGGGAAGTCCAGGACCTCAGTGTGGCCTGGAGCACAATTGAGTAGACTACAGGTGAGTCCACATGGCCCTGGGGCATTCTACACTAAATAAGCTGGCAATTCTTTAAACACAAGGCAAAGATTGGCCGTGTCTCCTTATCCACAGGGACGAAAAAAAACATTTGCCAGATCAATCACTGTAAAACACTCTGCATCGGATGGAATGGAGGACAGGAGTGATGGCACATCTGGCACTATTGGGGCAATGGGGACCACAAGTTCATTCATGGCTCTCAGATCCTGTACCAATCTGTAGCTACCACTGGGGCAATACCTTCCTCCTTTTCTTTTGATAAAGGATACTGTTTATGGTACACAGATTTTGTCCATGCCTTAAGATTGGCCTTGTAGGGGGTACAGGAAAAAGGGGCCAACATCAAAAGAATTTTCTGCCTATACTTTGTCCTACCTGGAGGTGGGCTGTGGGTGTCTGTCACAATCAGTGTTAGGAAGGAAATTATTGGGACCTTGGTGGATTGCACTACAATCCCACCCTTCTTTGTGGTTCTGATATTAATGTTTACATAAATAAACTAAATGTTATGGTGATGCAAGCTGTCAATGTGTGCTGTAATCTTCATCTTTAGTTCTCAGACATCAAACCATATCAGACAGGTGGATTGATGCCTTATTTTCTCTGCACTATCTAGAAACTAAACAAAATGAAAGACCTTAGTGAATTATCATTTACATTTCCCTCCTAGAAATAAACAACTGGTTAGCAATAAACACATATAAATCACAAAATACAAAACATATGGCCATATTGTTTAATAAGAGTGCACTCTTTTCTACCCATATGAAATAAATTCATAATTAGTTATCACCACGTGGATTTTCATTAAAGGACGTCCATCAAAAATTACCAATAATAATTCACCATAACCTTTATAGTATGTTCATAACATTTTGCACAAAGATTATACATCACCAAATCCATTGATTTTCCTATTTAAACCTCGTACCATACAGATCTTGAAAACTTGTAGAAATAAATGTGGTCATTTCTGTATTAACAAAAACTTCTAAAACAATCATTAGTGTTGTATTTTAAAATATCACACTTCATTACAATCATTAATCAAAACGATACATACATACACATACATCTCCAGTGATCATTCACTATTGTCCTATCATATACTGTTAAGTAAAGATGATCTAAGCCTGGTCTTTACTAGTAATGATTTTCATTAATGGATACCAATGGATTTTTATCAGTGGGTGGAGCCTTTTCCCTTTCCATGCCCAATAGGCTGGAATGGGGAACTAAATATTTAAATAATTATAATCATGGCTACCTTTTAGGAATTTGCAGGACGTCGGCTGGTCTCAGCCATTTTTTTCCTTTGTTTCAAACAATAGTTACATAGCAAAACTAAACATTTGAAGTATTTAAAAATGTCCTTTACCTTACATCACTTTTGAGCAACACATTTCACGCTAGCATTCCATAGCTGTTCAAAACGTAACACATTGCCCTACACTTCCCACAGTATATCTCTATTAGATTACAAGCTTCCCGAAGGTAGGGACCGATGTGAATACACAATACACATACAAAGCACTGCGCAAACCGACAACACTATAATAGTTCCTGAAATAAATAAATCAAAGGAGAGAAGGAATCCGTCTACACAGAAAAACACAGAACGAGGGGGAGAGGGGGGCCAAATCATCTCTCTCAAGTAGCGAAACTTACGTTATAACGTAATCACATTCACTACAGGGAGAACAGAATGCATTTAACCTCTTCATAAAACATGGCCAGCTCATCATCCCCCACATTCAAATAGTGAGACTTCAACAATTCGCATACTTTTTTTTTTTCTTTTGTGAGATTGGGATAGAGTTTGGCAGGCTTCGGGACATAAGGGGGAGGATGGCTTGGAGAACGGCATGAGGGGGGTGTATGGGTCTATGTATTTCTCACTCACACTCATGTAATTTTTGAAAAATCTTATAATTTATTACTAGAGAACCTAGTTCTAATAAAACAGTAAACTACACACACACTCAAGACAAGTCATTTAAAACATTTTCCATGCAACAGAGAGCGAGAGAGAGAGAGAAAACAAAAGTAATATAATCATGAAGTGCACTGCCGTAGTTTTTTATCTTTTGTTTCTTACCACAAGAAACTTTTTCCCGGTGGTCCCAGACACACCCCGATGCTTACCAAAGCATCTTTTATATTTCTCTATATACTTGAGCGTCCCGGACTGCTCTAATGGGAGTTTCCGACTCCCCAGTGCTTCTCAGAGCACTCTAACTGGCCAGTTAGTTTTACTAAACAGGAGGATATTATTTTTAGCCTTTCAGATTCAAATGGGTCTTAGAGACACCCGTACCTACGGCAATGTAATCTCCGTCAAAAAGACAAATATTACTTACCGCAGGTGGTCCCCAAAATCCCAGGACGAGCCCCCAGCTGAAAGGAAGGGGTTACTGTATCCTCGGCTTACTCCTGAACCTCCGACAGGCACCTTTATGATTATCAGACATGTCTGTAGATAATATGCATAGATAAGAAAGACACAGACAGAACGATAGTTAAGCAGGGAATTGTAGTGTATTGTGACGCATGGGAGGCGCCCTTTATATGGCAGAACACGTCACAGATCATTCGAGAAACGGCACATGCGTACATCATCAAGCAGTAGAAACTTGTAAAAACAGGTGTCCTTTGTTACAAGATACAAAGGGTACACTAGCTGCAGAATATTGATACAGAATACAAGAATTTCATTATGTGACTAACTGGCCTCAGCTATTTCATGAGAACCTAGCAAAAGACATTTTCTCAAGATAAGGCCAGAAACAAACCAGACTAACAGATATTTAAAGTGGAACCCTAACATACAAAATGGATACCGTCAAATCCTTTCAGTCTACTCCTAGTAATATGAGCATAACTCCATATGTCATAAGAAGGCTGCGTCTGTCAGTCAACTCAGAGAAAAGGATTTTACGGTAAGTTATAATAAAATCCCTTTTTTTCGGCTCATTTTGCCTGAAGAAAATAAGCTGCCTAATAATTATGCACACCTTAATATAGGGTGTTGATCTGCCTAGGCCCCGCTCTTCCTCATTACACAAATACACATTACCTGATATGCCTCAATCCAATAAGCATTCAAATAAATACAGCTTGGAGTTGGACAATATGTATAAAAATTAAGATGTAGTCAAAATACTCACTTGACTAATAATTGTGCCCACAGTGTATAAGCCAGGTGGGAGGTGGATAAAGCAGTAAATATAGCTTCATCTATAATTAGTGGATATGGCTTCCCCTATGTATGAATACATGTATAAGTGTGTGGGTTGTTTTTCTTTTTATAACATCATTGTGAAAATAAATAATTTGTGGTAATCCTATTTAAAACACATTACACATAAACACATTACTCCTTCTCGCCCCGGATCCGTCTAGTTGTGGGATATAATTCCACACGTATTAATAATCCGTCGAATAAAAGAAGTCCGT
>BLSH010059678.1:593310-603502 GCA_018402905.1 Glandirana rugosa | reverse complement strand
CCAAATTGGGCCCAATTAGCCATTTTCCCTCTCCGGTGTCATGTTACTCCTTGGTGTTACAAGGTTTCAGGTGTGAATGGGGTGCAGGTGTTTTAACCCCTTCATATCCGCGCTATAGCCAAAGTACGGCTCCAGCGCGGATCTGAATTTCCGGGTGGACGTCCTGGCCATGTGCGCGCTCTCGGCGCGCACTCACAGGCGGCAGCAAGCACCTGCCGCACGCTGCATGGGCATGCCCGCGGGTCGGGCGGACTGTATCTCCGCCCGAGACCCGCAATCCCGTCAGACCTGCAGAACGGGGAACTGCCGATGTAAACGCGGCGGTTCTCCGTTCTGTGACAGGAGACATAACTGATCTACTGATCCCTGTTACTGGGATCAGTTAGATCTGTTCTGTCCCGACCAGCCCCGCCCCCCCCCCCCCCACAGTTAGAACACACCCAGGGAACACAGTTAACCCCTTCACTGCCCCCTGCAGGTTAACCCCTTCACTGCCAATGGCATTTATACAGTAATCAGTGGAAATTTAAAATTCTGATCGCTGTATAAATGTCATTGGTCCCAAAAAAGTGTCAAATGTCCGACATGTCCGCCCCAATATCGCAGTCCCGATAAAAATCGCAGAGCGCCGCCATTACTAGTAAAAAATAAATAATAAAAATGCCATAAATCAATTCCCATAGTTTGTAGACGTGATAACTTTTGCGCAAACAAAACAATATACGCCGATTTGGGTTTTTTTTTTTTTTTTTTTGTAGAAGAATATATATTGGCCAAAACGGATGAATTATTTATTTTTTTGGGATATTTATTATAGCAAAAAGTAAAAAATATTGTTTTTTCAAAATTGTCGCTCTTTGTTTATAGCGGCGATCAGAAATGACGCAGAGGTAATTAAATACCAACAAAAGAAAACTCTATTTGTGGGAAAAAAAATGATGCAAATTTTGTTTGGGTATAATGTCGCACGACCGCGCAATTCTCATTCAAAATGCGACAGCGCTGAAAGCCAAAAATTGGTCTGGGCAGGAGGGGGGTTTAACTGCCCAGTAAGCAAGTGGTTAAATTTGGTGTTATTGTGCTCACGCTCTCATACTGGTCACTGGAAGTTCAACATAGCACCTTGTGGCAAAGAATTCTCTGAGGATCTGAAAAAAAGAATTATTGCTCTACATAAAGATGGCCTAGGCTATAAGAAGATTGCCAAGACCCTGAAACTGAGCTTCAGCAGGGTGGCCATGACCATACAGCTGTTTAACAGGACAGGTTCCACTCAGAACAGTCCTTGCCATGGTTGACCAAAGAAGTTGAGTGCACATGCTCAGTGTCATATCCAGAGGTTGTCTTTGGGAAATAAACATATGAGTGCTGCCAGCATTGCTGCAGAGGTTGAAGGGGTTGGGGGTCAGCCTGTCTGTGCTCAGACCATACACCGCACACTGCATCAAATTGGTCTGCATGGCTGTCGTCCCAGAAGGAAGCCTCTTCTAAAGATGATGCACAAGAAAGCCTGCAAACAGTTTGCTGAAGTCAAGCAAATTAAGGATCTGGATTACTGGAACCATGTCCTGTGGTCTGATGAGACCAAGATAAACTTATTTGGTTCAGTTGGTGTCAAGTGTGTGTGTGGCGGCAACCAGGTGAGGAGTACAAAGACAAGTGTGTCTTGCCTACAGTCAAGCATGGTGGTGGGAGTGTCCTGGTCTGTGGCTGCATGAGTGCTGCCGGCACTGGGGAGCTACAGTTCATTGAGGTAACCATTAATGCCAACATGTACTGTGACATACTGAAGCAGAGCATGATCCCCTCCCTTCAGAGACTGGGCCACGGGGCAGTATTCCAACATAATGACCCTAAACACACCTCCAAGATGACCACTGCCTTTCTAAAGTAGCTGAGGGTAAAGGTGATGGACTGGCCAAGCATGTCTCCAGATCTAAACCCTATTGAGCATCTGTGGGGCATCCTCAAATGGAAGGTGGGGGAGCGCAATGTCTCTAACATCCTCCAGCTCTGTGATGCCATCATGGAGGAGTGGAAGAGGACTCCAGTGGCAACCTGTCAAGCTCTGGTGAACTCCTTGCCCAGGAGGGTTAAGGCAGTGCTAGAAAATAATGGTGGCCACACAAAATTTTGACACTTTGAGCCCAATTTGTATATTTTGTCACTTTGGGGTGTACTCACTTTGGTTGCCAGCGGTTTAGACATTAATGGCTGTGTGAGTTATTGTGAGGGGACAGTAAATTCACACTGTTATACAAGCTGTACACTCACTACTTTACATTGTAGCAAAGTGTCATTTCTTCAGTGTTGTCACCTAAAAAGATATAATAAACTATTTACAAAAATGTGAGGGGTGTACTCACTTTTGTGAGATACTGTATGTGATGGTTTAAATCCGCTTAATATGTGACAGACCTAATAAAATTTAAAGGGCTATCAGTGGATGCTACCCACACCCCGGCTGGACTGATTTTGGATGTCCTGACTGTATTAGAATTCCTGTGACCCTCAATGGATTATGCACCTCTGTGTTGTTGGCCTTATGTACTGTTTGTGCACAAAACCGAGGAATGCTGGTTAGAGGAGGGGATTATGCAGGGACTGGCTTTCAACCCTTTATTTTTCAAGGGATGATTCAAGGGAGTTTATTATTATTTTTATGAATAATATTATTATTCTTATCTAACTGTCTTTGTTTTGTGTCACAGCCCTCTGTAGATTGCAGTATAACATGAGGAAAATATATATATATAATATATATATTTCTCTTCCGTTCACTGACAGATGCAGCCTTCTTATGACACATGGGGTTATGCTCATCCTACTAGGAGTAGCCTAGGCAAAACAAACAAAAGTGTAGGTTGGCCCCTCCCAGGGGGCCGTCCTCACCTTAGCATATAATCCCCCTGCTCTGTACAGCACATCAGTTTTTATTTGCCTAGTGCAAGGAGTAGACCTGGTTCCCTATGGGAGCAGCGGTCTCCTGAAGAATCATCTAAGGAAGACTGCTATCAAGAAGATGGCTGGTGGTATAGAGGATATCTCGAATCCTAATCTTTCCCCAGTCCGGCCAACACTATGCGAACCCCTTTAGGGGGGCCCACCGCATAGCGCCCGTTCCGTGCGGGCGGCCAGTGGCTAAAACCCACTAGAGCCCAGTGACTGGTTCGCCTGTCCAGTGGCCTGGCCAGCAGCATGCCTTCTTGCGGGGAGGTAGGTCTGCTCCGGGTGGCTACCCGCTGCGCCCGTTGGATTGGCGAGTGAACCCCTCTTCCGCCCTAGAGGCATGGAGAGTGGGCACCTGGGCAGCTCTGTGGTGGTCAGCCGGTGGGGGTCTGTTAGAGGCCTTCCCTCCCCCCTCAATCCCCCGCAGGCACCTTTGCACTAACCGTTCGAATCTGCACCGACCGTCCGGAGCAATGTGTTAGGTGGGTCGTCGCCATTGGATTTTGGAGCACCGCTCGTTCGTGGCCGACCGCACATGTGTAATGGCAGCGTCCATTGTTTGAGAACCATGTGGTTTCCAGCCTGCTCTCTGGTGGCCTCCAGTGATCGATTGGGAGAACTGCAGTCCTTGTGCAGGAAGTCCTTAAAAACGGGTGTGGGCTTCCGGTTTTTGCTTGGACAGCATGGCTGACACACAGTAACAAGCTCCTGGTGTGCAGCAGTTCGTGGGCATTGTTCTTCGGTTGGAGTGCTGATGCATCAAACAGCAAGTATAGCTGGCGCTTCCTGGGTGCTGGTAGCGGTGGGTGTAATCCGCCCGGGTCTCCCTGGCTGATGGTGGGGTAGAGGTGGTGGTTACACAGCGGGGGTGTCGGGCTGAGATGTCAGAGGCCGGCAATTCTATTGTCAGGGGTACCTGCAGATCTACAGTCCACCCCAGGAGCATTTGTGTCCTTTGGAACAGCTGAGGGCGGTATTTGGGGAGTTCCTCCCCCGGGCAGGGGTGCCCGTTCTGAGGGGCCCCCAGAAGCACCCACCTCCCCCTCTTTCCTCAGGGGAGTATTCAGATCTAGAAAACGCTTCAGTGGTCACACCTGTGGATCTTTCAGAGGGTGAGTCGCCCTCAGAGGGCCAAGAGGATCAGGAGGCTCCTAGTTTGCGGGATAAAGCGATAGTGGAAGCACTGATCACTGATATTCACTACTCTATGTTACTGGACCAAACAGGGGAGTCGCATGAGTCTGCATATGTTTGTGGACCGCTTAGACCCCCTTGGGCTTACCCTTATGATCAGGCGTTTGAACAGGCAGTGTTCAAGGAATGGCGTAAGCCACCAAGTTCCTTGGCTTTGCCTAAAAGCTTTGCTGTTCGCTACCCCTTTTGAGGAAAGCTTTACTAAGAGATGGGCTTCCCCGGTGGTGGACCCTGCCGTGGCTCGTGTTAATAAGGCAACCACCATCCCCTTGGAGGGGTCGCCATCCTTTAAAGAGGCGGCCGATCGCCGCACAGAGACAGCGTCTAAAGCACTATTCTTGTTGGCTGGGTCAGCCATGCGGCCAGCACTAGCAACTGCTATGGCGGCACAGTCTCTTCGTGAGCATGCTGCCACGCACTAGTTTGTCTGGTGAATGTGCACAGGCTGAAGTACAGCGAGTGCAACATTTGGAAGAGGGTCTCCGCTACATATGCCATGCTGCTTTGGATCTTCTCCCCATATTGTCAAAAATGTCTGTTCAATTGTTATCAGGCGGGTGCTGTAGCTCCACTCTTGGTCGGGCAACCAGGCTTCAAAGAAAGCTCTGGCAGACCTGCCCTTTCAGGGGCCCCCACCCGCCTAACGGGTGGGGGGCTGGTTTCTGGGGGTTGCAAGCAGCTCTCTGCCCCCAGAAAAGTCCTTCCCCTCAAACTTGAGGCTCCCGCAGGAGCGTCAGGGGGCGCTTCTAGGCGCCGGTCAGGTGCTCAGAAGTCATCATTAATGCTGGCTTGCCGGCTGGAGTACCTAGGTCTGTTTCCGGACACGGTACAGACAGGGGTGTTCCTAACACCAAGCAAGCGTCTAACGCTTCAGGCTGGGCGAACCCTGTGATTGCACCAGTGGTTCTCCTTACGGTTCTGTATACGGGTGTTGGGGCTCAGGGTGTCGACTTGCAAAGCGATACCTTACGCCCAGAACACTCGGCTCCTGCGAGAGGCAATGTTGTCGCGGTGGGACAAATCTCTATCCCTGGACAGGCCGATCAGGTCGGAGTGTCAGTCCCGGGAACCCTTGGTTTGGGGGATTCAGGTTCCGGCCCTAAAGGGGGGGAGAAGTTGTCCTCCCCTCAATTGGTAGATGTAGGTACCGGAACTGAGAGCGAGCAGGCTTTACCTGTCCCATTGGACAGAGAGGCTGCGCCGCCCGCTTCTGGTTCAGTCGGTCAATGCCACGGAGGTGGCGTAGGTAAACCATTAGGGCGGAACAAGAAGCACAGCAACAGCCGCGGACGAGGCTCTGATCCTTCGGGGGGCAGTGCTTCACAGGCCTCGGGGTCAGTATCGGTTGCTGTACATTTTTCCTCCTCTAGGGGCTCTACCGCGGGTTGTACGCGGGGTAGAGGTGGGGGGAATCCCGACAATTCTGGTAGCTCTGGATTGGCTCCGGCATCCTTGGTACGCCGACGTAGTACAGAGGGTGGCAGAGGCTCCGTGGCATCTTCCGCTCTGTGGGGACCTACTGGCTCAGGGGCCCATCCAGCGCCCTGCTTTACTCTCGCTGGCTTTGACGGCTTGGCTATTGAGTCCCAGGTATTGAGGGAGACGGGTGTCTGACTCCGTAATCCCTACTATGATAAAAGCACGCAAGAGTTCCTCACGTAAGATTTATCATAGGACCTGGAAGGCCTATATTACCTGGTGCGAGGCAGGGGGTTGGAACACCCACTCTTATAGAGTATCCAGAGTACTGTTATTTTTACAGCAAGGACTGGACAAGAACCTGGCGTTAAATACGCTTAAAGGGCAGATTTCGGCCCTGGCGGTTCTTTTTCAACGGCCCTTGGCGTCTCATTCGTTGATCCGTACATTTGTACAGGGGGTACGTCATGTGGCTCCTCGGATACGGTCGCCTTTGGCACCGTGGGATTTGAATCTGGTGCTTTCTGTGTTGCAGAAGCCACCATATGAAAGGATTAGGGACTTTCCCTTACAGTTATTGTCGCAGAAGGTGGCCTTTCTGGTGGCTATCACATCCGCCAGGTGGGTGTTGGAGTTGGCAGCATTATCCTGCAGGTCGCCTTACTTGGTCCTCCATAAGGACAAGGCAGCTCTGCGGCCTTCCCCCTTCGTTTCTGCCGAAGGTGGTTTCTTCCTTTCATTTAAATGAGGATATTGTTCTCCCCTCATTGTGCCCGCACCCACCACATCCTAAAGAAGTTGAGCTGCACTCTTTGGATGTGGTGAGGGCCTTGCGGGTGTATTTAAGTTCTACAGCTTCCTTTCGGAAGTCTGATTCTTTATTTTTGCTGACGGAAGGGTCGCGCAAAGGTATAGCTACCGTATCTCGTTGCATACGGAAGACCGTGACTCATGCATATGAGATTCGGGATAAGGTTCCCCCGTTTCCAGTCACGGCTCATTCCACCAGGGCAGTTAGTACTTCCTGGGCGTTTAGACACCAGGCTTCGGTGTCTCAGGTGTGCAAGGCAGCTACTTGGGCCTCAGTGCACATGTTTACTAAGTTTTACAAAATTGATGTTTGGGCATCCTCGGATGCTGCTTTTGGCTGCAAGGTATTGCAAGCGGCAGTATAAGCGCGGTTAGCGCCGCCTGAGAGGGCGTTTTTCTGTTGGGTACAGTTGTTATGATTTGCCCACCCCTCTTGATTGGCACAGCTTTGGGACGTCCCCATGTGTCATAAGAAGGCTGCGTCTGTCAGTGAACGGAAGAGAAAAAGGGATTTTTTGTATAACTTACCGTAAAATCCTTTTCTCTGAGTTCACTGACAGAAGCAGCACCCACCCCTCTGCGTTTGGTTTTGTACGGCTTGTTACGAACTGATCTGCTGTACAGTGCAGGGGGATTATATGCTAAGGCGAGGACGGCCCCCTGGGAGGGGCCAACCTACACTTTTGTTTGTTTTGCCTAGGCTACTCCTAGTAGGATGAGCATAACCCCATGTGTCATAAGAAGGCTGCGTCTGTCAGTGAACGGAAGAGAAAAGGATTTTACGGTAAGTTATACAAAAAATCCCTTTTTTGTCTTTTAAGATTATGGGATGTCTAGAACTTCTGACCGGGTTGGGTTTTTTTTTTTCTTTTTTTAACCTGTTCAATTTCTGCTGAGCGGAAACGGACAGAGCCTGCTCCCCTCTATGAGCGGCAGGGAGTAATCAAACTCTGCTGTCCATTTTATACCTGGCTTCCTCCAATCCGCTCTGTGTAAATGGAAGACTGGACCCACAGGCGGTAGGGTGTAAACACACAGGTCCATTTACACCCGCCTATCCATAGGAATGTATAGACCTTGTTATCAGGTCAACCTGAAAAACTGATAGTCGGACCTGATCATTAAGCCCGTCTAAATGGGGCCTTAAAAAGGAATATTTTTTAAAATCCATTTTCACATAATTGTGGTGGGTTTTTTGTGTCTAGTTCTTTTAAAGCTATAGAAATTTTAGTTTAATTAAATCTTCAACCTTGCTTGATACTTCTCAGTTTTCTTCACGTTTTTCAACCTGCATGAAACTTGGAAGGTATTTTTCTAGCAAATCTTGCACACTTTCAGCTGACGTAAGGTGTAGATTGATGATGCACTCACCACTTCCCCAATCTACACGTAGGAAACACAACTACAGCAAACTTCCCAGGAAACCAACTAATCCCATATCACATCTGCTTTTCAGAGCTGGGGTTTTTTTTCTGCTCACTGCATTTAGTCCCTTGTAGACCTAAACTGTAACCTGGCAACTTGAAGATTGTGTTTTTCCATGAAGGATCAGTGCTGGGGTTATAGTTCAAATTACAGTGTAAGTAGGATCAGCAGTATGCTGCCATTTACGCCTATTGTGAAAATTAGATTGCTTTGTATTTGTAGTGAGCTCCAGTGATGTGTGAGTCAGTCTGGGGGAGTATTTATCTGTCTTTGCTTTGTAATTGTTCTTGTTGCAGTCTTCCAGAAAGGTGGGGGAGGGAGGATACAAAGTAGTTTGCAATAGTCAACTCATTCTTAGTCTCGGTTTCTGATTTTACAGCATTCCGTAATAATATACAAATTTAAGAATAAAACGTTCAAAAAAAAGTCAGTCCTATTTCAAATTTTCAGTTTAAATTTGTGATTCTACAGTTATTTCAATGCAAGGACTCATTGCAAGGATTCGGCCTCATGCACACAGGATGTTTTTTTGACTGTTTTACAGCTGCTTTTTTTTAGCTGCAGACTTTTTTTTTTTCTTTTTGGGCTTCATGCACACAGGACTTCCAAATAACGTCACTAGCTTATTACCACCGTTGTTTCACATTTTTAAAGGGCCAGCGTGTTTTTGTTTTTTTGTTTTTTCTCCCAATTGGTCTAAAAAGTCCAAAAACTTTGGGGATTGACGTTTTTGAGCGTTTGAGCGGTTTTACAGCTGAAAAACGTCCAAAAGAACCCTCAGGTCTTGGTTTTTTTTTTTTTTTTTACAGCTCTAAAACGTCACTGCTAAAACAGCTGATAACAGCCTATGTGTGCATGAACACATAGGATAACATGATGGAGGGTTTAATTGACTGTAGAAACAAACGTCTGCAGCTAAAAACAGCTGCTGTAAAACAGTCAAACGTCCTGTGTGCATCCAGCATGTTATCCTGTGTCCATGCACACATAGGCTGTTATAAACTGTTTTGGGCAGTGACTTTTTGGAGCTGTAAAAATAACCCAAGACTAGTGGGTTCTGATAGATGTTTTTCAGCTGTAAAAACGATCTAACGCTCAAAAACACGGCTCCCCAATGTGTCTGGACATTTTTGGTCCATTGAAAAAAAAACTGTTGCTGCTCCAAAATGCTGCAAAACGCTGATAAAAGCTGAAAAACTCAGTGCAAACCTACTGACGTTTTAGAATTTTTTTTTTTTTAATGTCCTGTGTGTGAGGCCTTATGTTTCAGGCATTTGGAATCCTCTGCATCTGTTGGGGAGCTTGTCTCGGTTAGCTGTACTGCAGCGAGTGCCAAATAAAAGTATTAAGTTGGATTATGTTTTAGTAATCGTATACACAGTTCTAAGGCTGCATTCACACAGTGGCAACCCGACTTCTGCTAAACCCCCCACGCTAAACCTTAACGAACATAGGAGGGTACTCCTCTGTTTGAATATGTGGCTTTGTAGAAGGGCAGAGCTCTATTAACCCATACTTTCCTGATAAGGTGGGCACCAAAACGTTGTTCCAGGATAGGATAATACATTTCCTATCATAGGACAGCAGAGTGCAGCTGGCACAAATGAATGCTATAATGTCAACCAAAATTAAGATATCTAATAAAGGGGGTGAGAGGAATAGTAGTTATTGACTGAATACAGGCCAAGATTTCTACCTAGTACCTTTTTGGATGGCTGGGCAATCCCAGAAATGTGCATGAAATCAGCTTTATCATGGGAGCAATGCCATTGGAAGGAGGATTGATCCCTCTAAACTTTGGCCAATTTAGTGGGGATTAGATAGACCCTATGCAAGCATTTTTAAAGTGGATCAATTAATCTGTAGCTGATACCATCTCGAAAAAAGGGGCTTCCCATACTTTATTTCAATTGTCCTCATCTAAGTCAGACATTGGTCAGCAGGCGGTGTACTTGTAGTAATTTACCCTTTTTGGATAAGGGCTTTTCCCATTTAATGATGTTCATGTGGCGGACGACTGGTTACAGACTGAATCTACTCCTGTTAACTTTATTTCATACCCTTCGGGGAAAAAAGCTCTACCATAGTCGATGTCTAATTAACTAGGTGAAATTTTTACGAACGTATCCCAGATAGATTAGGGGTGATTTAACCGGTTTCAAATCTCCCTAGTTAGGAGGAAGGTTACCGTAACGAGGGTACTATTTCGACTAAAGTACGTGTAAAGACCCTAACGGGTCGGTAGGTTTTTCCATGATCCATCTTTAGAACCGGACATAAGTCAGTTATTGATGATAAGGAGAGTGGGGGAAATAATCTATAGAATTAAAACCAACTGTAATATCGTAAGTAAACACGGTCGACGTGAGACGACAGGATACTATCCTTTACATAA
>BLSH010059678.1:427975-440069 GCA_018402905.1 Glandirana rugosa | reverse complement strand
GATTTCTGGTGGGAGAACTGTGATGATCCAGGCACAGGGCTGCTTGCTGAACGTGTGTTCAAAGCGCTGACAGCATGACTCTTGGGCGGTGGAAGAGTTGGCACGCTCAAGGCAGATACAAGTGATGGCACAGAGTTGGCTTCTGCTTTGCGGGCTGTTGAAAGCCTCTGTTCTGGCTCTACAGCTGCAGAACGAATACTAGGATCAGACTGTCTTTTAGGAGCAATTCTCTTTACGTCCATGGATCCATCTCCCCTGGAATTAGATGGCCCAGTACCACATTTTACCAATGCACCTTCACTCATTGTCTTGACTGCTGACAATTTTGCACTTATTCGGAGTTCATCGGCTACTGATCGTAGAGGCTGGTTTGCTCTCTCAGGGTGGTAGTATTTACATTTGTGTCCATACGTGCATTTCTTCCCTGAAATAAATGAAGGACATTACTAAGAGATATAATTTTAAAATATATTTTTTTTAAATTCTGTTCTATATCCTCTATATCGTATACTTTTGTGTACTAGTGAGTAAAGTAATTTATGTAAGGTATATACTTTATTAGAGCTTTCATTAATAATACATGACAGATCCAATGTATCATTTGTGTGATGCCTCCATAACTTAAAGGAAGCGGTCATGGGTAAAAAATATTGGAGCTGCCTTTGCATAGCTGTCCGTCTCTGGCTTCAAAACTCTCTGGCCTAGGCAAACAGGCAGTAAGTGAACTCTTGACCTACTCAGAAAACATTAAATCCACAGGATCAGCATGACAGCCATATAACTATTTTAAGAAGCAATGACAGCCCCAATTTTTCTCTCATGACCAGTTTTCTTTAAGAAAATACTGTGGTTTGTTGAGGGCTGGCCACCTGGAGTGCACGAGCTTCAAGGTGCCTGCATTTTTTTTTTAAGTGGCACACAGACACACACACAAGTTATGTCATTCCAGACAAAAATACCAAACCTGGAGATAAACTGGGCAAAGACATTGAGGAGCAGCAAAGAGGGACCAGAGAAGAGTTTGATCCAGGCTGTTCTGTGCAAAACCAACTGCACAGAGGAGGTAAGAATAACTTTTTTTTTTTTTTTTAAATATCAGAGACTTTACATTCACTTTAGACATTTTTCCATAAAGTTGCAGGAATGCACCAAGTCCTTGCTTGCTATAGAAAGCAATGATCCGGCTCTGCACCATGTATTGGCCAGCAAATGTGACAGTTTACTTAACTGGCCAACAGAAAGATGCAGGTGATAGAAACTGACTGACACTGATTGCAGTTTGTTTTATAGAACAGTGTGGGATTTAGGGCCTTTCAGGTGCACTGGAAAGAAGCTGGATGCAGACACATGGACAAAAAAAACGCAATCCAGACAAACAGCCGGCTTAATACCCTCAAACAAGCCACGCGTATAATTCAAGACGTATATATTCAATTGCCCTTGCCATGCAATATTAGGACTACCATTGCTGGGACAGGAAGCAAGGTGAAAGTTTCCTCATTTGGGGACATAGACAATCTGACTTGACAAAAGGATTTAACCCTTACCTGAAAAAAAAAAACACATTTATCCATTAAGGGATACGGTCGGGTTAAAGGGACGCCACAGGAGATGACACTGGTAATGACCACTGAAAGCCAGTACCTATATATCCCCTTCTCTGCCAATCACGCCTCAGTTTTATAAGATAGCAGTACATTGGGCCAATAACACAGAGGATCAGGACTAGTGTCCTCAATAAACTCGAAGAGTTTGCAATAAGCATAAAAATCGTATTTTCTCCAGTAAGACTGAAGAGCCAAAACAGCAATTCATCAAGATAACATTTAGAAACAAAGACAAAACTGAAATGGATATAGAGCAGGCCAAGAGTTAAATCAACACAAAACAAAATAATTTACTGTGCCAAACCCAGGATTTAAAAAAATACCTAAAGGGAAGCTTGGACAATAGAAAAAAAAAAAAAAGAAAAAAAAAAAAAAGACTAGCTGGTCAAAGGTCAAAAGTGAAGGAGAGAAGAACTAAGCTAGAAGCAGGGTAGGAGGTTCTATAATGAGGAAATGGCTGTTCGGCTACATAACCATTGTTATAATAAATATACAGTTGACATAGCCCTCACAACATACCATCACAATGGATAGACAAAAGTAAACACTTTCCAAGCCCAGAGGGATCCCTATGAAAGCACTCCAAAAGCCATATGGAAGGGGAAAGTATATGGAGTGAGCAAAACCCTTACACATAAGAGGATAGGCAGGCATGAGAGGATCCACCATACAAGGAATTGTCCTTAGAGTGACACAACAGGCACCACTCCATCAAGAGGCAGAGACTGAGTATCTAGAACTTCTTGATCCAAAAGGGATCATCTGGAGGTCTTTGCTTGAGTCCACACACCCTGATAGAGAAAGGGAGCCCGGAGATGGATGAGAACCCCCAAAGAGAAGGGAATAGACAAGCAAATTCTATACACCCCACAAACTCAGAAGGAAAAAGGCACACATTTTTGGGCGGGTAAAGAGCAGACGGTCCACTGGAAGGGGAGCTCTTTAGTTGGGTCTAATACAAACTCCATTGGTTTTAGGTGAAACAAAGATGCCAGTAGAAGACCCATGTTCTACTTTTTTTTCAGTGCAGGGCAGTGCACATCAGCCCAAGACACTGGTTCAAATTCCTCCAATTGCAAATCACTACTTTTATGCTGTATATGCGCTGACATGCATTGATCAACGTATGCTAGTGCATCTATGTGAATGGATCCTAAAAAGAAATGAAAATTATGATTCATGGTAGAAAGCATTGCAAACTTATTTAGAAATGAGGAATTTTTACATACCTATAAATTCCATATTGTGGAGTTCAGTAGAGGACACAGGCTGAGTACTCACAGACCCACGATTATAGGCTCATACCTTCAGGTGATTGGACACTTGCAAGCTTTTGGAGGGCAAGCTCCCAGAACCCTCCTCTTTAACTTTAACCCACTGCGTGAGTCCTCTGCTTTGTAGCAAGCAGAGTAACCAAGGAATAGAAGGGAGGGTGGCTTGTGTCCTGTGCTGTACTCCAAGATATGGAATATACAGGCAATTAAAAATTCCTCTTACCCTAAATTGTACAGTACACAGGCCAAGTATTCTAACATGTCCCCAAGCAGTGAGTGAAAAGGGTAGGCAACAAATAGGCAAACAAAACTGTGGCAACAGGCTGAACAACAAAAAAGGTCATCAAAGTGCCGCTGAAAACAATATCCTCAAAAGATTAGGAGGTCCAACTAGTTGAACTTTGAAAGGTATGCACAGAGTGCCATGTGGTGGGCCTTACAAAGTGCCGGAATGCCCAGGAAACGCACACTGACTTGGTGGAGTGAGCACATAAAAGCGCAGGATGGGATTTATCCTTGAAAGTGAAGGCTCTAGGGATCATATTTCTTATTCATAGAACAATGATGGTTCTGGAAGCAGGGTGGCCCTTGCGAGGTCCTGAGGACAGGCAAAAAAGGGCCAGTTTTCCTGATCAAAACCGTTGCTTTGAGGTAGACACGTATGGCTCCGATTGCATCCAGGCAATGAAGAACAATTTCCTTTGGGTGCGTTGGAGTGGTAGGATAAGCAGAAGGATGGTAGTATTGGGTCTTAATTGAAGTGAAAGACTTCTTTTCTTTTGGGTTCAAAAGGGTGGATTCTGCATGGCAGAGAGAACCAAGTTGAAATCCCAAGAAAGCATAGGGTGCTGCAAGGGGATCTTGATGGGAGCTATGCCTTGCTTTAAGCTTAATCTGCTGCAGGGCCATCCCTATGAAACGCAGACCCTTATGAGCACTTTGGGGTATGCTCACAGTGGTGGGCGAAGCCTGGACTCCATATACGGTCCATCATCGTAGACTTGTATCTGACTGTTAGGGCTCGTTTACACTTGCTTCAAAACAGGGCTTCAGACACGCTTTGTTAAAGCTCTGATAACGCCAGTCAAAGCTCATGTCACTAAATAAAATGGTTAGTTTACAGTCTTGTTTACACCTTGCGTTGGCTTTGCTTCAGCTTTACGTCAAAAATTATACCCCATGTAGCTTTAGCCATGCTTCAAAGCCTTTTCAACACCTCCATAGAAGTCTATGACAAAGTTCGTTTGAAGCACCTGCGGCTTTTCAGAGGCTTTAATTCAGCTTTAGCTTCGCTTTGTTTTGGAGAAATTGCAGGTGTGAGATATCAACAAACACACAGGGCATCGGCCAAGCTTCAACAAAGCTTAAAAATAGCATCACTGAAGCACCCCCGAAGCCTCATCGAAGCAACACCGAAGCCTCATTGAAGCACCACCAAAGCCTCAAAAACACATCATAAAAGCTTGTTGAAGCATTAGGGGCTTTAATGTGCGTTGAAGCCAAAGCAAGTGTAAACTAGCCCGTAAAAAAACAGGTGTTGTGCAGGCAATCAGCAGACCTGATATTTTGCCTTAGTTCTCTTCTGCCTGGTTTCTCATAGAGCACTCAAGGAGTAGGAGTGCAGAATATAGGGTAACAATGTCCAGGAGCATACAGAAACCCAACTGAGTAATTAGAAGAGCTCCAGGCAGAAGTGAAGGTAAAGTTTGTGACCAGCGGTTTGATACAACACCTGTTTTTTACAGTAACAGTCAGATATACAAGTCAGAGTTACCTGTCTACGATGGACCGTATATGAAGTCCAGGTTTCCCCCACCACTGTGAGCATACCCCCAAAGTGCTCATAAGAGTCTAAATTTCACATGGAAGGCCCCGCGGCTGACTAAGCTTAGAGTAAGAGAAGAGGTCCATCACCTTAGGACACTAGCAAAAAGGCAGGTGTCCATGGGTGTGTCCTCACAAGCTTGCCAGTGTCCAATCACCTGAAGGCCAGTAATCCAGGGTCTATGAGTATTTAGCCTGTGTCTTGTACTGTACGATTAATCTAAAAAGCGTTTTTTTCTGATGATTCAGAGGCGTGACCTCTGATCATCAGTGGAGTTTCTAATGAAAGTGGCAAAAGCAGGTCAGAAGAGGTGACAACCCTGGAAAGACAAATGTGAAATGTTCCTTGGACATATTAATGGCATCCCAGGCATGTAGCCAACATGCTCTTGCCCATGTTATAACATCTGTGCCATGCAAGAAACAAGCCTAAATGCTCATATCTAGACATTTGCTCCACATGTCCATTGAAAGTAGAACCCACTCTTCTCGAATGTCCTTTTTAAAAGGAAGTTAACTCAGAGATAGTTTTTGAAAACTAAAATCACTGCCAACACAGGATGCAAAGTCAGTCCAGCTATTTTATACAGATGAGAATGATTTGTTATTCTTGGGCAACATGGCTACATCTATAGAATTTCCCTTATTAACATCTTTGAATCGTATTCAGGCTTTACCATAAATTGGAGTAAGTCTACCATCCTATCGCTAGACCCTCCCCGGGAACTTTTTCCACCAGCTGACTCCCAAATAAAGGTGGTCGAATCGTTTGTATATTTAGGGATTACTATCAGAGACATTTCTCAATATGCTAGCTTGAATCTAACCCCCCTGCTATTTAAACAGAAAAATGCAAGCTGGTGTAAACTACCTCTTTCAGCAGAGGGGAGGGTCAACCTTATAAAGATGATATAGGTGCCACAATTGCTATTGTGGCTTCCTATATCTATTTTTAAATCGTTGGAGACGGTTTTGAATGTTAATATGGGAAAAAGCCCAAGGATTAAATTAGAATTGCTGCAGGAGGCCAAGGAAAGGGGGGGGGGTCTTGGGGTCCCTAACCCTTTCCCATAGTATTTAGCGGCACAGCTCCAGCACTTAACAGGGTGAAAAGAGGAATAGAAAGAGGAATAAAGTACTGACACCAATAGGAAAATAATATCAAGGATATTGAGAGGCAAAAGATTTGTGAATAGTTTGGAAGCTCAACCCAAATTATCACAATTACAGGGATTTGATCAATGGTGGATGGGGGGGGGGGGGAGGGGGGGAGAGTATATTCTTCAGTTACATCATGGCCAACTTTTAAAGCATTTTCATACATTACAAGAGAAATTTGGCTTACCTACTAAAGGTTTCTTTCAATACTTGCAGCTTAGACACGCAATTCAAACACAGACTAAAGTGACACAATGGGTCTATGCCATACCTATAATTATTAATCAGACTATAACTGCAACTTTCAAAAGAGGTCAATTAACAGGGCATTGTTGCAGAAAACCTCAAAAGCAAGGTCGTTGAGATGTAGAATGCAGTGGCAAATGGAAATTCAGTATCTCATAAAATTAGAATATTGTGAAAAAGTTCAATATTGTAGGCTCATGGTGTCACACTCTAATCAGCTAATTAACTCAAAACACCTGTAAAGGTTTCCTGAGACTTTAAATGGTCTCTCAGTCTGGTTCAGTAGGTTACACAATCATGGGGAAGACTGCTGACTTGACAGTTGTCCAGAAGACAGTCATTGACACCCTCCGCAAGGAGGGTAAGTCACAAAAGGTCATTGCTAATAAAGCTGGCTGTTCACAGAGTGCTGTATCCAAGCATATTAATGGAAGGCTGAGTGGAAGGAAAATGTGGTAGAAAAAGTTGCACAAGCCACAGGGATAACCACAGCCTTGAGAGGATTGTGAAGCAAAGGCCATTCAAGAATTTGGGGGAAATTCACAAGGAGTGGACTACGGCTCGCGTCAGTGCTTCAAGAGCCTCCACACGCAGATGTATCCAGGACATATGCTAAAACTGTCGCATTCCTTGTGTCAAGCCACTTCTGAATCACAGACAACGTCAGAAGTGTCTTACCTGGGCTAAGGAGAAAAGGCACTGAACTGTTGCTCAGTGGTTCAAACTCCTCTTTTCAATGACAGTCAATTTTGCATTTAATTTGGAAATCAAGGTTCCAGAGTCTGGAGGAAGAGTAGAGAGGCACAAAACCCAAGGTGCATGAGGTCCAGTGTGAAGTTTCCACAGTCGGTGATGATTTGGGGAGCCATGTCATCTGCTGGTATTGGTCCACAAAGCCAGTGCAGCCCTCTACCAGGAAATTCTAGAGCACTTCATGCTTCCCTCTCCTGACCACCTTTATGGAGACGCTGATTTCATTTTCCAGCAGGACTTGGTCACCTGCCCACACTACCAAAAGTACCAATACTTGGTTTAATGATCATGGTATCACTGTGCTTGGTTGGCCAGCAAACTCGCCAGACTTAAACCCAATGGAGAATCTGTGGGGTAATGTCAAGAGGAAGCTGAGAGACATCAGACCAGACAATGCAGATGAGCTGAAGGCCACTATCAAAGCAACCTGGGCTCCCATAACACCTCAGCAGTGCCACAGGCTGATCGCCTTCATGCCATGCCACACTGATGCAGTAATTCATGCAAAAGGAGCCCCGACCAAGTATTGAGTGCATACTTTTCAGTAAGCCAACATTTCTGTATTAAAAAGGGATTTTATTAAAACTTACCGTAAAATTCTTTTCTCCGAGTTCACTGACAGACCCAGCTCTCCATTACGTGTGGGGTTTATGCTGGTCTCACTAGGAGTTAACTAGGCAGGGAAAAGAAACAGCTGGCCCCTCCCATGGGGGCCGTCCTCTCTTCCCACATAAACCCCCTCATAGCATAGCTCTACAGTTCGTACACAAGCCATACAAGAACAGAGCACAGAGGGGTGGGTGCTGCGTCTGTCAGTGAACTCGGAGAAAAGGATTTTACGGTAAGTTTTAATAAAATCCCTTTTTCTCCTATCGTTCACTGACAGACGCAGCTCTCCATTACGTGTGGGAATGTCCCCAAGCTGTTTCAAAAAGAGGGGTGGGTAAACGCTAACAGTACTCAACTGAACCTCTAAGGAGGTGCCAGACGCGCCTACACTGCCGTCTGCAAAATTTTGCGGCCAAAAGCAGCATCCGAAGATGCAAGCACAGCAACCTACAATACTTAGTGAAAGTGTGAACCGAGGCCCAAGTGGCCGCCTTGCATACCTGCGACACCGAGACCTGGTGCCTGAGAACCCAGGAAGTGCTAACAGCACGGGTAGAATGAGCCGTGACCGGAAAAGGGGGAACCTTGCCCCGAACAGAATAGTCATGGGTCACGGACTGTCTGATCCAACGAGAAATTGTAGCCAACGAGGCCGCCAACCCTGTGCGCGGACCCTCTGACAGCCAAACAAGGCATCAGCTTTTTGAAAAGAAGCTGTGGCAGCCAAGTACACTCGTAAGGCTCTCACTACATCCAAAGTATGCAACTCAATCTCTTTTGAGTGTGAGGGACGAGGGCACAATGAAGGAAGAACAATATCTTCATTAATGTGAAAGGTAGAAACCACCTTCGGAAGGAATGAAGGAGAGGGTCACAAGACCGCCTTGTCCCTATGTAGGACCAGGTAGGGAGACTTGCACGATAGTGCTGCTAATGCAGACACCGTCTGGCGGAAGTGATGGCAACTAAAAAGGCCACCTTCTGCGACAGCAATTGTAAGGAAATCTCCCTGATATTCCCATATGGCGGTTTCTGAAGTACAGAAAGCACCAAATTCAGATCTCACGGAGCCCTCTGAGCCTTCACCCGAGGCGCCACATGTCGCACACTCTGTACAAAGGTACGAATCAACGAGTGCGAAGCCAAGGTCTCTGAAAAAGAATCGCCAGAGCCGATATCTGGCCCTTGAGTGTGCTCAAAGCCAGGATTTTGTTCAGGCATTGCTGCAAAAAAGTCAGGACCCTGGACACGACATAAGAGCGAGGGTTATGACCCTCCGCCTCGCACCAAGCTATATAAGCCTTCCAGGTGTGGTGATAAGTCTTGTGGGAAGTACGCTTGCAAGCCTACCACAACGTAGGGATCACTGAGTCAGCGACTCCCCTGTCTCTTAGCACCTGGGACCCAATAGCCAAGCTGTCAAAACCAGCGAGGGTAAAGCGGGGTGCAAGATGGGCCCCTGAGACAGAAGGTCGTCTCGCAGCAGGAGCCGCCAAGGGGCGTCTGCTACCATGTGCACCACGTCGGCGTACCAAGTGCGCCGAGGCCAATCTGGAGCCACCAGGATTATTATCTGGCGACTGAGAAAGTCCGCCTGCCAGTTCTCCACACCGGGAATGTAAATGACAGAGATTGCCGGAACGTGACGTTCCGCCCAACGTAGTATCATAGCTGCCTCCGCTGCAGCTGCTGGACTCCTTGTGCCGCCCTGATGGTTCACATACGCCACTGCTGTGGTATTGTCCGATTGATTTCGAATCGGACGACCCTGCAATCTCACCCAGTGAAAAAAAAGGCACAATCTGAGTGCTCTCAGCTCCAGGACAATGATGGGGAGGCGAGCCTCCTGCACCGACAGCTGCCCCAGGATCCCTCCCCAGCCTGAAAGACTGGCATCCGTGGTGATGATCACCCACTGAAGGGGCAGGAACGACTTCCCCTGAGTCAGGGTCGAGTCCCGAGTCACCAAGCCAGAGACGCCCTAGTCTGGGAGCTCAGACGGATCCGAAAGTCCAGGGACCGAGGGGACCTGTCCCACCGAGCCAGAATTGCTCGCTGAGGGAGACGAGCGTGACTCTGGGCGAAATGCCTCGAACGACGAGACCATGAGCCCTAGCACCCGCATACAGAACCTGCCGACTGCAGAGACAGCAACTTGGCTGGAGGGAGGAACACCTTCGCCTGTTCTGTGTCCAGAATTAGACCCAGATATTCCAGGCGACGGGATGGAGAGACCGACGACTTCTGCAGGGTGAGTAACCAACCAAAGTCCTGCAGCGATGTCATTGTGAGTCTAACATTCTCCTCCAGAACCGAAGCAGACTCCGCTCGCAGGAGCAGCACATCTAGGTGGGCTACCACCGCAATGCCTCTCTGTCGGAGCAACGCCAACACCGGGGCTAGCAGTTTTGTGAAAACTCGAGGTGCTGAGGCCAGGCCGAAGGGGAGTGCCAAAAATTGAAAATGGAGGTCTCCCACTGCAAAGCGCAGGAAGCGCTGATGCCGTGGATGAATGGGTACATGGAGGTACGCATCTCTGATGTCCAGGGATGCCCAAAATTCCCCCTGATGAAGGGTGGCCACGACCGAGCGGATAGATTCCAACCGGAATTTCCGTGCCCTGACATACCGGTTCAGGGCCTTCAGGTCCAGTACTGGCCGAACCCCCCCCCCCCCTTTTCGGGAACCACAAATAGATTTGAGTAGAAACCTCGAAACCTCTCTTCTGGAGGCACTGGTACGTTCACCCCCTGGACCGAAAGTGCTTGGACGCCCCAAAAAGAGCCTCCCGGCGGACCTGTGGGAGCCCTAAGTTTGATGGGAAGAACCTGTCTGGGGGTGTTGAACTCTATCCTGTACCCGGTGGACACCACTTCACGGACCCAATGATCGCGAATGTGGGCCAGCCACCGGCCTGGGAATTACAGAAGACACTCCCCCACCCGAATTCCGGGTGGGGGCAACCCATCAGGCTGAAGAGGACTTGTCCTCCGCTTTTTTGGTTTCGCGCTGCCACTGCCGGTACCAGGCCCCTGCAGCGACCTTACCGTGTCTACGGCGAAACTCACGCCTCCAGGCTCTGGGAAGAAGGGCACTTACCTCCTGTGAAATCCTTAATGATCTCACCCATCCGTGGACCGAATAGACGTCCACCCTGAAAGGGAAGGTCTGTGGAAGCATGGTCACCGGACCAAAAACGCAACCAGAGTACCCGTCTGAAGATACAGCAACACTGCTACCCTGGATCACATAGGCAGTAAATCAACGGCCGCATCACCAAGGTACTTGCGACCTCGGAGCAAATACAGCCCTCTGCTGCGTATCCAGCAGGCGGCCGCAGTCCAGAATATTCTGGAGCTCCGCCATACGCTCAGACATATATCGCGCCGCCATGGCGGACGTCAGGGCTGGCCGCAGAGTAGGGCCTGCCACCAGGAAGAGCGACTTTAACAGCACCTGTGTCTTTTGTCAGCGGTGCCCTTGAAGGCAGGGACCCCTTCCAGAGGAATGGTCGTCGTCTTATTAAGACGAGCTATCGGCGGGACCCCAAGGCGACTCCCATTTTTTTTTTTTAAAAAAAGCTTTCCTCAAGGGATAGCGAGCAGCGAACCATTTGGACCTATGTCCCTTGGAGTGTGGGGGGAAACCGGAGCACCGGAAGGAAACCCACGCATGCACAGGGAGGACATGCAAGCCTCAGGCAGGTCATGGTTAGGATTTGAGCCAGCAAGCATTATGCTTGAACAGGAGCTCCACGCGCCCCTACCGGCGGCTACCCAGCAAAAAAATTTTTTTTTTCTTTTTGGGTCGTCGGTCCCCCCTTTCCGCCCCTAAAAAGGAGGGAAGGAAGGAACTCTCACTCACCACTCCGGACGATGCCATGTGTAGCCACCCAGTCGCAGACCTTCTGCCCCTGCTTGGGAGGGAATGCTGCAGGCCAGAAAGTCGCCCTTTCCGAATCGCATCCGGGGCTGGGCGTAAGGGGGGGATCACCCCAGGCCGCCCGCACGGAACGGGCATGATGCGGCGGGTCCCCATACGGCGGGACTGGCTCGCATCGGTCGGCCAGGCCGGGGAAAGTACAGAGCCCATGGACTCTCTATGCCCCGACTGGCTTCTTGATAGCAGATCAATTGCTTGATAGAAGACAAATAAAAGTAAAAGAAAATTAAATAAAAAACGGTCACAAACAGGACCGCAATTCCCCTGAAGGGAAGCCAGGTCAACTACTTGCAAACTAGGCATTGAAACTGAAGAGCTAACTATGAGGGGGTTTATGTGGGAAGAGAGGACGGCCCCCATGAGAGGGGCCAGCTGTTTCTTTTCCCTGCCTAGTTAACTCCTAGTGAGACCAGCATAAACCCCACACGTAATGGAGAGCTGCGTCTGTCAGTGAACGATAGGAGAAAAATCCTTTTATTGGTCTTATGTAATCTTCTAATATTTTGAGATACTGAGAAACTTGGTTTTCACTAGCTGTAAGCCATAACCATCAAAATGAAAAGAAAGAAATACATCACTCTGTGTTTGACTAATCTATAGAATATTTGAGTTTCCCTTTTTGAATTGAATTACTGAAATAAATTGACTTTTTGATTATATTCAAATTTTTTGAGATGTGTG
>BLSH010059678.1:412965-427904 GCA_018402905.1 Glandirana rugosa | reverse complement strand
TATGTATGTATGTATGTATGTATTTTTTTTTTTTTTTTCTTTCTGTAATGCACTAAGGGTGTATGTTAATTATTGTGATAGCTGGAGACAATCAAAATTGCAACTGTAATTGGTAGTTGTAAAGTGTTTATGTGTAATGGTGTTAAAAAAAATAACACAAATGTCTAATAAGAGTATTGGGGTGGGGGGGGGGGGTGGAGTCAGTCCCGCTAAATCAAAGTGGGAATCCAACTGCTGGTTAGTGAAATCACAAAAGTTGAGCACACCTGTTTGGTAGCATATCTGTTAAAGTGGAATACTAGAGCATCTGTGGTGGGAAGAGACACTACCAAGAAGGAAAAGCTCCATAATATTCTCTTGAGGGGACCAGGATGCAAGAGGGAGTCCCCAGTCATCAAAGAGAAATTACTTAAAACAGTGGGTGCAATAAAAAGGTATTCCCTAAACTCTCAAACCGCCTAATCCAGACATACATGCTACATATCTTACCCCTGTGCGTCAGCTAAATTTGACCCCACTAGAAGTGCTCTGTGCCCGAAGTGTCTAGTCTCTGAGGGTTCCTTTGAACACCTACTTTGGCACTGTCCACATGTTCAAGGATTTTGGGCACAGGTGATACCCTTTCTGCCTGACCAAATGGGTGTACCGGCAACATTAGATCCCAGGCAGTGTCTCAAAGACACATTGCAAATGGCACAGGAGACCCTGTTTAGTGCTAGAAAAGTGATAGCAAGGAACTGGATACAAGCCACAATTCCCACACTAGCCATGTGGATTGCAGAGGTCAAGAATACGTCACCATATAAGAAAGTTATTTATGCAAATAGAGGCTGCCCGATGAAATATAAGATTTGGCACAAGTGGCTCCAATCTGCCTCTACTTGTAGTGAATAAGAGTGGGGCATGGATCACACTTCTTCACGTGTTTGTGTACGCATGGATATTTTTATCTCCTTAAGGCATTTACCTAATATCTAAACCTTAAATAGATGATGCAGGCACATGCTTAGAGTCTCTGCAAGCAAAAAGTCAGACAAAAAGTAGACATGGCAGTCCCTGTTTATATGGGGGAGGTCTAAACCTCAAGAAGCTTCCAAAGAGGATGTCCATATAAAGATAGGGGGCCCAGGTTCTAGAATGCAGGTGTCTCTTCCTTCCAGGGATACTGGATAAACACCCCAAGAACCAGAAGTGGCGTATAGGTTGGGGTAACCTATTGCAGCAGGACTGTCCCCCGTGCTAATGAGGGTTGCAGGTGGAAGGATTTAAAAATTATTATGTGCAAAAAGGTAAGTGCAGCAGTGTAAACAATCATGAAATAAAACGGTAATATATCTGATAAATTATTCCTTATACAAAGTGCTTTGTGCAATAAATTAGCATAGCCAGCAGTGTAGTGCGGGGTGGTGGGGACCGGAGCAGGTAATCAGCAGCGCTCCCCTCCGACAGACCGCACCAATCTAGTCCTTGAACGGTTATATGGTCAGTCCTGGGAATGTATCCCACACGTAAGGATCCTTCCAAATCTCGGTCCGCAGGACACCCCTCACCCAGGGGTTGTTGCTTACATGTATAAGGGATACAGTATACACAGGTGTTAGATTGCAGACGATATGTGGTTAACATTAAAGAAGTATCCACTCACTGTTTGGAGAAGTCAGATACGAACGGCCAGAACTTCCTTGCGTTCCACCGGGGTTGCGACCGGAAGTGCGTGTGACGTTGGCTTGGCTCCGCCTGATGCGTTTCGTCATCAAGACGTCATCAGAGGCGGTCACCGCCTCTGATGACGTCTTGTCATCAGCAAGTTAACCACATATCGTATGCAATCTAACCCCTGTTATAACCGTTCAAGGACTAGATTGGTGCGGTGAGTGGGGTGTCTGTCGGAGGGGAGCACTACTGATTTCCTGCTCCGGTCCCCACCACCCCGCACTACACTGCTGGCTATGCTAATTTATTGCACAAAGCACTTTGTATAAGGAATAATTTATCAGATATATTACCGTTTTATTTCATGATTGTTTACACTGCTGTACTTACCTTTGCACATAATTTTTAAATCCACCCAAATACCAAACGCTAATTTGCACTAAGTATAGGTATATTATTTGTATTTATGTTCACCTGTAGTCACTTTACATACACACCAATTATACCACATAAGAAGCTGATATAATCAGCTGAGTGAGATTCCATGGTCTGGCTCATCAATTTTACTTTTCTTCTTTGAATGATTTTTATATGAAGGATTTTTTGCATTACAACTTGTGTGAGCTATATTGTTTCTTTGCACATAATCTTCTGGCAGCGCCAAGCCCACTAACCATAAATATTACATACTCAATCTAGTTCCTAGATTACTGTGGGGGCAGCAGCCTTAATCTCTGGTTTACATTAGGAGCAGCGCCACACCACACTTTTTTTGAATATTCATCTGCAGGTGGAAGGAGATGATAAAGTCACTGTAGTTAGACAGTGGAATGAGACCAGAAGATCTATATGGCGCTCTGAGAGCAGCAGCAGGATGGTGCTTCCATCTGGCGGATGACACCGGAGCTCAGTTCCTCCAGCCTCATCCAAGTTTATGGTGAAGGGAAGTTTAAAATGGCGCAAAAATAATACAATCTATGAGGCAAGCTTATGATGCTTCGGCCCGACTAGCCTCACTCACATGAGTCTTCAGAGATTGGGTCACACCACAAGCTGTGCCATTGCTCTGGCCCCGGAAAGCGCTTTGTGGCCAACACAGTCACTGAGGTCTGGAACGGACCCAGAATGCAGAGCTGGGGGCCCCAAAATCCTATTCCAGGCTAGTTTTTAAAATACACACACACACACACACCATTGTCTGCTTACCATAGGGACACGGTTGCTTCTTATGCTCAGGAACGACAGGCTTTTTACGCAGGAAATTTTCTAGACTGGGGCCATGCCGTCCTAGTGGGTCATCTGGAGGCATAAACCTGGATAAACAGCGGAAAAGATAACATAGTTCAAATGACATTTTAGAGAAGCCATCAATAGATATCAATGCAAAGTCTACTGTATGCTTTGTAATGTGCAATTTTAAGAGGAACCAAACTCAGCCTGGCACATAGTGATGTGAAAAATGCAGTTATTAATGGGATTTTTGGTTTACCTGTAAAATCATTTTCTTGGAGTACATCATGGGACATAGAGCATGTTCATACCTATTACAATAGGGTTATACTGCCACCTTCAGGTAAATGGACACTGGCAAAAAATAAAACAAGACAGGAAGTTCCACCCTGGCATAACCCCTCCCATTCAGGCAAGGCTTCAGGTTTTGTAGCAAGCCACAAGCCACAAAGGATGAGGGGTGGGATCTCTGTGTCCCGTGATGTTTTCCAAGAAAAGGATTTTACAGGTAAACCAAAATATTTAATTTTTTTTATCGTACATCATGGGACATAGAGCATCTTCATATCCATTACGATAGGGATGTCCCAAAGCAATGACTATGACAGGAGGGCAACATGGCAACTGGCTCCAAATAACTAAACCAAAACCGGTTAGAACGCACAGCCTGCAAAACATTCTGACCAAAAAGGTAGCATCCTCTAACATCCACTTGGTAAAACTTTGTAAAAGTATAAATTGAAGACCAAGTAGCAGCTTTACAAACCTTGAGCTACCGATGCCTGATGTCAAATAGCCCTGAGAAGTATCCACACCATTAACTGTCACCAAACATTGCAGGACTTCTGCCCTCAAGACTGTTGGCCTGAGAAATAAACTGACAGATCCAACAAGAAATGCAAGGCTTGAAAGCTTCTTGACCCTTCCTTTGGACTTCAGGAAGTACAAAAAGGGAATTTGATGAATTGCAGCAGTCAGCTTCAGGTAAGACCTGACAGCATGAACGAAATCCAAAGTGTGAAGAGCCCAGCCACTTAATGTCTGCAGGTTAGAACAGATTGGAGGGGATCAGGCACATTCCTGCTGCGATCTATAGTCCCTCGAAAGCCTTGCCACTTACGTGAGGAAGCAAAACACCAGCTATACTGCACGTGCGTGGCTCAGTGGCCTGGAGGGACATTCTCCAACTCCTGCATTTGGCATCCTCAGCCTCCCAGCCTTCCCCTAAGCTCTGCTACATAGCGTACAGTGCGGCCCGGGAATCCAATTACAGTTAGCAAAATACAATTTTAAAAGCACTGTTAGGTCACATTAAAAGATCCCTCCCAGGGATGGGGATGCACTACATACGCTTAGGGGATTAGCAGCAGGGACCACCTCAGGGCACTCAATATTCCTGCCTCAGGAGGCCCCGGGGGTCCAATCTGCGCCTGTCACGGCAGGCTCTGTCACTAAGGCCCTTCAGGGACTCCACTTCCCAGCACCCTATCGGTTTGCAAGGCAATAAATCATTGCACAGGAAACAGTTTTGCAGGTTCCAGTACCGACTGACAACATTACAGGCCATCCCCATGTTTCCAGTCCAGGGTCTGGGTATCATTCCATGGAGCACTGAAAAGCCATTAGTAATGGAATCCATAAAAAGCCAGTCAACTAATCCCAGATAGAATCAGTGAGAAGCTAGTTATTCTTTTGTGCAGAGACTGCACAGACATGATCATCACCTAAGGCACTAGCAAAAAAACCAAAAAAAAAACAAAAAAAAAAAACCAAAAAAAAAAATAAAACGGAAGCTTTGCCTAACAAGGATGAGTTATGCCTAGGAGGGGACTTCCTGTCTTGTTTTTTTGCCAGAGACCAATCGCCTGAAGATGACAACATAACCCTATCTTAAAAGGGATATAAAACCACTAAAAAAGGTCAAAAGGTGCTAAATCCCTTTCAGGGTTAAATGTCAGGACAGGTTGTGACCATCAAACTCCTCCAAACTGTCAGCACCGCTCTCAATCATAAAGGACTAGCTTTTCTGTTATGATTGTAGGAAATGTTTACAATCAGAAGTGAAAATTAGTTCTATATGACAGAGTGGTGCCAACAGTTTGGAGGAGTTGGATGGTCACAGCCTGTCCTGAAATTTAACCCCGAAGGAGATTTAGCGCATTTTGACCTTTTTGAAGTCAAATTGAAAAGGGAGCGGGTTCATGTTACTGATGGTGGAGGCATGTTTGGCACTACTCATTTTATCATATTGCTGAAGATTTGCGCCACTTAATTCACAATGGTAAAGAATGGAACTTTTATTATTTGACACAAACTTTAAGTATTCGATGATGGTTATACAATGTTGTGCAACACTAATATTGTTACATGTTCATGTATTGAGGGTGCAGTGAAATCGCTCTGTCAGCTTGCAATTACTCACTTGTTCAAAAATCTGTCTGACTTGTTCAGTAAATATAATGAGCAAAAAAGTGTATATTTATGGTTATATAGTGTTGGGCAACACTAATATTGCTGCTCATTAAGTCAACCAGATACTTTGGCCACTGGCAATATTGAATGGATTACCACAAATGCATTGGAATCGGTTATTTTCTTATTTCTAATATTTGGTATTGAAAAGCAATTAAATGACAGATGTCTAAGATCATGAATACAGACCAATGTCAATAATGCAGAACAGAAGATCCTTACTTGTCATTGACAAATGAATACATAAGAAGCCTCTCTTCAATGAACTTCTTCCACTCAGGCTTCTCATTTTGGAGGTCTCGGTAGTTATCATTAGATACAATGATGCCATCAGAATCAAAGGCCAGCTTGACAATGAAACGATCATCATAGCAAACCACTCTGCGACCCTGCACCCGGCGGGATGGTGTAAACACAAGAATTTTCTCCTTCTCGAGCTTCCGGAGAACCTCCTGGTCTGTTATGGGTCATCCAAGATTTAAGAAAGAAAGTTCATAATGTAGAACTTCCATTATTTATATGCAATACACTGCACATTTTATATCCACACAGTCATATTTTTACCATTTTGAACCTAAAGCGAACCTGTGATTTGCCCACAGCACAGCAACAGGTTAAATTACCAGCCTTTATTTAACTTCCTTTTTGTACGTTTGGCCACTGAAACCAAAGAAAAATATCAGAACTTTCTGGTATTCTCTTCTACATCACAGTGCTTGGCAATTTGCAACTTGGGCCAACACCACTGTCACATTTTTGGTCCAAACAAAGCAACGAGGAAGGGAAGAGATGGGTGTGCCATTAAAGTGAACCTTTTACTTTACCTTGCATGCCAAAAGCACAGATTTGCTTTACCTTGCTTGTATTCATTTTGTTCACAGCTATAAATCTAAATCATTTAATTTTCCCAGGAACCTGCTGAGCATACTTAATCCTAAATTATGTGTACCGAATCATTGCAAGCGTTACTTTGTGCAGCATGGTCTGAGAAAGAAAGTATCATGCAAGTTTATGACATGCAGTATACCACTTCCAGATCACTGTCATTCAGATCTACCAAATCATGAAGTTACACCCTGCCAGCTTACTCTTTGTGATCCATTATTGTCATCTCTGTCAACTACTGGTGCATTTTTTGTTTTCTTATTTTTAAAGACAATTTGTCAAGTCCAGCTATATTGGTCATAATTAATATCTGGTTTGGGCTGGCATTTTAAACTTTGAATGCCCTCTTTAACCATTATATTCTGACTCTTAGGCCCCATTCGCACCTGAGCGTTTTGTAGCTTGAAGCCTGAAGTTATAAAACGCTTAAGGGGAAAAAAAATAAAAGTCCGTTCACATCTCCACTCAAAAACGCCTGAATCTCAAAAAAGTTCTGGAGGTATTTTTGTAGCTTGATTTGGGTGTTTTTCTACTTTTTAAATTGGTGACCTTTTGACCTGTACAAAATCGCGGTAAAAAACATGTGTATTTCTGCCTGAAAACGCTACGCCCAGGTGTGAATGCAGCCTTACTGACATGCATTCCTCCTTGAAAAGTCTTACAGTGCTGTTTTTTTTTCTTCATCATATGCTAATATTTCAGTGATCTTTGAGAAATGTTGCTTATAAGAGATTTTGGAAACACTAAAGTTGAGGAATCAAACCAGCAAGTCAGCTACACCGTTTTTTCAAGTGCTCACAATTCAGTGAATTAACATTTATTATATATTTGTCATTTTAGCACAAACATTAGGGAACACATAAGAAGAGTCAAAGCATTTCACTGGTTAGTAACTTATCCCAAATGGAGAAAAAAAACAAAAAACAAGTACCTGTGATGGGGGCATCAGGCCGAGACTGCTCCTTCCTCCAAGCTGGTACAAAGACCGTGATGTCTTTGTGACCTTTCTCTAGAAACCATTCCACAGCCAGCTGTATTCCTCGGCATGAGAAGACCTCTTTATTGCCATGGCTAAATGAGGACAACAGATAGAAGATTAACAAAAAATGACACATTCAAGACACAAACATGCTCCTCTCCTTCACTCAGTGACATCAGCATCTCTGCTGCATATGAGTAGAGGTTGTCAGGTACAAGTACATCTGTCAACGTGAACCTGTGGACTTGGAAAGCCAGATAAACCAGCTGTAGCTTTAGAAAACAATCAAATCCAGGTGGTTGCATACAAGTTTCATTCAAAGGCTGTCCACTATGACACAAATGACAATGAGAGCTTTATTCGACCCCTTTTCCCCCTACCAGCCCAACTCTACACCCAATCCCCCAGATTTACCATATCTCCATATAGCGGACTCAAGATAATTTTTCAGTCATATACATTGGAGACAAGTGAACACACTCAAAAAGCACTCCTGAATTTCATTTTTCACCACCTTTTTCAAATGTATGTACAGTATCTCACAAAAGTATGTTGTTTCCCTGCTGTATGGTCTTGTCTAACATGCTGCAGGTCAGTTTCAGGGTCTTGGCAATCCTCTTATAGCCTAGGCCATCTTTATGTAGAGCAACAATTCTTTTTTCAGATCCTCAGAGAGTTATTTGCCATGAGGTGCCATGTTGAACTTCCAGTGACCAGTATGAGTGCGTAAGTGATAGAGAGAACACCAAATTTAACACAACTGTTCCCCATTCACGCCTGAGACCTTGTAACACTAACAACTCACATGACACCGGGAGGGAAAATGGCTAATTGGGCACAATTCGGACATTTTCACTTAGGGGTGTACTCACTTTTGTTGCCAGCGGTTTAGACATTAATGGCTGTGTGTTGAATTCTACTGAGGGGACAGCAAATTTACACTGTTGTTATACAAACTGTACATTCACTACTTTACATTGTAGCAAAGTGTAATTTCTTCAGTGTTGTCACATGAAAAGATATAATAAACTATTTACAAAAATGTGAGGGGTGTACTCACTTTTGTGAGATACTGTACATACCAAAAATGCTTATATGCTTTATATCAGGGGTTCTCAACCAGTGGCCTCGCGGAGCCCTCTGATGTGGCCCGCAACCTTCTGCTCTGAGATGGTGGGTTGGCAAGCCCAGATTGCAGGTTGCCAACCCGCCATCTCAGAGCATCTCTGTTGTGAATGGAGCCAGCGGTAGAGGGAGCAAGCAGCTGTGGAGCAGAGTCGCATAAGCTGATATTTTCTGTATAGCTCCGTCTCCTGTCATAGGTGGAGTGATACCAAATGCACTATGCCTGGGACAGCAACAGCCAGCGACACCTCAATGGAAGACTGTTATTAAAAGGCAAGTTTAGTACTAAAATCACAGTGTATATATGGGAATATCTTTTCTGCAGTGGTTACTGGGCTGCTTTCAAACTGATCCCCAGGTGTAGAGCAGTGCACCTGCGGGTTACCTTCACTGAGCCATAAACTTCCGATATTACCTGCAAGTTTGGTGAGCTTTCAGAAAGTGCACCACACCTGCAGGACATAATAGAATTCTATGGCAAAGTGCAGCTAACTTGCAGAAAAGCCACAGGTGCACTGCGCTGCACCCGTGGTGAGGGCAGACCGCAGACCATCAGTGTAAAAACAGCCTTAGACCCCTTTCACACGATTGGTCCAACCCATTTGGACCCTCTATTTACCTCTATGAAGTGGCAGATGCAAACAGACTTGTGTACGTTTACAACCGCCTACCTCCAATCCTATATGCTAAAAAAAACAAAAAAAAAACACAGAAGTGGATCTGTCCCCTTCCATCTGATCGGATCAAAGGGCCCATAGGAGTAGAGTGGGCTGTGTCTGTGTCCCCTCTGCATATGCAGTATGGACACGGACCTGTCATCCGCATACTCCACTCATTGTGGCTCACGACTGGTTACTAAATCGCTTAAGTGGCCCTCGCTCTTCAAAAAGGTTGGGCACCTATGCTCTATATGAATATGTACTTCTTATTTGATGTAGATACCTTTAGCTACCCATGTTTTCTTATACTGTAAAAACGCTCAATAAAACTTGAATTGCGAAAATATACGTGTTTGAATGTTCCTCTAGCCAGCAGCATATTGACTGCATGGAGTCACTGAGGGCCCCCCTATAGTGGCTAATCAATAAATCTCTACTAAAATAAAAAAAAACTTCATTACAAGGTAGACAAAATATTGGTGGAATGATTAAATGTTATTATAAATAATCTACTTGCAGTAAGTAAGTATACCAACCTCATTGCTACATTGCTTCCATCAATGACTATAGGTCTAAGGTTATCTGAATTGTCAACTACTTCATCTTCTAAAGACAGTTCAGGACTTGTTATCTCTTTGGTGCAAGTGCCTCTAGGTACAAGATTGCTACTCATACTGCCTCCACTAGTCTGTGCCTCCGACTCTCCCTTATTGCCTAACCTCACCAGCTCTGCCAGAATATCGTTAATAAGAGCATCTGCCCCCAACTTGTTGAGGACAGCTTGGATTTGTTCTCCATTGTAGCCCAATTTTAGGGCAAAGTCCATTTTTGCTTGATATTCTCTGTCTAGGCTGCTCTTAGCATCGTCTGACTTTGTTAGTTGTTCAAGGGGAACTTGAATACTGCCCTGAGAGAAGCTGGGACGGTCCAGACAAGGGGATCTGCAGAGTTGTCTGTGCGGCTTGCTGGAAATGTCCATGCCTTGAAAAAGGGTGCTAACATAGCTGCCGAGGGCACTTTTTCCTCCTTGCTGTTCTGCTTCACTTTCAGAGCTGGTCCATTCATCAGATTCTCCACTGCAGTCTCCCATCTCGTATTCCATTTCATTTGCAGCCGCCCGCTCTTCTTTGGACGGCCTCTTCTTTTCCATTTCCAGTTTTCTGACCATGGACCAGGCCGTCATCACGTTTACCAGATGGCCAGAGATCACAAGGCTCCCCTTTTGCTTTGTTAATACAACCAGTTATGTGGATTAGAGGGCATTGTCAAGCAAAGGCAAGATTCTTTCCATTTTTGAAAACCAAACTCTTGCAGGGTATGTTCTGTGATGCCAACAGATAAAATGTATTCCTGAAAAAAATAAATAAAAAAGCCTTTACCAAAGTCATTTGAAATAATGTATGTAACTTGAAATGATCAACATTCAGATTTCTTATGATTGATGGTCAACTCCAAATTTTTAAAAAGGAACATTTCTGAATAGAAATATGTGAACAGATTGCTTGATTTTAAATTGAAATTATGATTGAATTATGCTCTGTCTTTATTGGGGCTGGGCAAAGGAACATAATAATCACTTACCTTCCCCTCTTCGCACAGCATATGCTGACTTTTTTTGCACCTCCCCAAATTTAGCTTAGTCACCGGTTCTAAAGTAAAATACCCAGAACTTCTGGGTTTTGGCCAACATGTTACTTAGTCACCCTCTCCTATGTTACAGCACTGGTTACTCAGCCCTCCTCTGTACAGTCCGGCAATTCAGTCTGGAGGTTACGCAGGGCTTTTGCCCAAATCCTTATGGAGGACGGACTCAGAACAAGCACGCTGCAGTGAAGCCAAAACTCCTGCCCTGTATACCTGCTCCTGATAAGTACTCACTGAAAAGTGAAAGAAAAACAACGACAGCTCCAGGGTTTCTACCGTTAACAACCATACTGGTATTCAGCAGTTCCCAAATTTTTCCCATAACAGGTTCCCTTTAAAGCCCAAAAAAAAGCATGTTCTTGCCCAAGCAGATGAAGAATATACTGCTAGTTTTCTAGCGGCTTATTTCAAGCACATGTTCACTTTACTGAAAAAGATCCTCCGGCCTCCCCTCCCTAGTGTGCTCAACACACAGAGCTTTGGCTATCCTCCTCCACTGACTGCAGCATCATGTGGAGTCTACAACCCAGTCAGTAAAAATCTAGAATCAAGCACCCCGTGCCTGCACACTAAAATCCCATAGACTTGAACAGGACATACATGCATAGTCTATGGGAAGCCAATGTGTAGGTAGCCAAGTGCTGTATTTTATGGACACCAGTGTCTGTTTATATCCAGCCGTCCGCTGAGCTATCATGGTTCTGCCAGACATAAACTGAATGGGCCTGGATGTAAAAAACGGACATCTCTCCCATTCAGCATACTATCTGCTCATGGATCTCCTGATCAGAGTGGGCCCTGCTCAGTGTGAGAGAACTCTAAGGAAGAATAAAGTACCTGCAGAACACCAGGGTAGCCTGACTCCTAAACTCTACATTCACTTGTCCACTCAGTTCTTGTGTTCTTGTATTACATGGTTTGAAATAAAAAAAAAAAAAAACAATATATTTCAGATGAACTGTAACCACAAAGAGATGGAAAAGAGAACCCTGTCCACACAACAAAAATTCCCCAAGCAAAAATGGTTTTAACAATTTGTAGAGAATTTCCCCTTTTTGCTATTCCAACTGTACTAGAAAACAAAGTTAGTTACCTGGTAACTAATTTACCATTAATCTTCCAGGACAGCAAAAGTGTTATTTCCCCTTCCAAAACAGGAAACTCAAGGCTCACAGACAATATTACGACAAGCTTACACTCAATGCCTCAGTAATATTTAAGAACCGAAAAGCAAATAGTGGAACATACTGTGAGTAATTTTAAACCCCTAAACAAATAATTGGAGGGATTTTCCTGCTGTCATAGAAGATTTCTGGAAATTAAGTTACCAGGCAACCAGCTCTGTTTTCTTCTAGGACAGCATATGAGAGATTAGCAAGAAAATACCCTACTAAGGAGGGACTACTGCTTGCAGGACCTATTCTCCATTTCTAAAGTGTACCTTCCACAAACTCCTGATGTGGCCAAACTGCTACTAGCAACACAGTCTTAAAAACAATGTTTTTATCCATGTAGTATACCAAAGGGCAGCTGGATGAGCCCTATGATCTCTATATATAAAATTATATTGTGAAAACTGCTAGATTGCCATTTAGTCACTGGGTCACGTGGTGGTACTTGGGGGTGTAATCAGGGGTGGGCCCCGATGTAATAGATCATTGTTGATTGGAAGTTTCCTATGGAGGTGTCAAACAACCAAAACAAATTTTTTTTTTTACGACATGGTCAGTACAAAAATTAATTAATTAATGGGAAAGACAGGTGATTAAAAATGTCCAGTGGATGTGCTAATATTTAATAAATAAAAAAAAAGGAAGGGGGGGGGTTTCACAATGGCTACATCGCAAGGGCCTAAGAGGACCAGGAAGTGAGACAGCACCGTACAAACCAAATCCTAACACAAAGTCACATAAGGCTTATAGTTGGAGCAGGTCACAATGCCACATCTGCAGGCTGCAACGAGAGCAAGTGATGCAATGTAAAAATCATGTAAATGTCCTGTCTGCCTTTGAAGCAGGCTTGAATGCTACCATGCTTACATAACAAGTCATGAAATGGGTTTATGCTATGGGTTTGGAGCAGAGATACTACAAAAGAGCACAAAACATCATATAAAATGGCGCAGCGTTTTAACATATATGGTTGCATGTATTGAGCTAGTAACACAAAAGATATGCATGAAACCTCAATCGTATAAAAAAAAAAAAAATAATAATAATAATAAATAATAATAATTGCATAAATACAACAATATGAGATGTAAAAAATCTAGTTTTTTTTTTCCATTTAACGGAGCTCCACAGTGCGATGTTTGTCAAAACCCTGCGGACAACAAAAGTGAACCATGAAATCACAAAACACAAAATTTGCAAGGGTAAAAAAAATAGGGCCAACCGCCAGAGAAGAAAGGTCTGCATCCTTGAACCCCTCGTGGCACAAAGCTCCTGAGAGAGGCATGGTGCTCTTAGTCTACCTAGGCCAAAGCCAGATGGATCCCGCACCTTATGGATCTGCAGAAGCTGGTTCTCCAAGTACTTGGTGAGGGCTCTCCTGAAGAGTGACCCCCAGTTGAGGGAAAGAAAAAGATCTGAAGGCCACAGATCCTCTCCCTAACATTAGAAATTATTCCATTTCTCTAATACCCACCTTATATATCAGGAATTACTAACAAGCATAAACAATCAAGCCTAAGCAGACAGAGGTCTTATCCCTAAACCCTCTATTCTGTGTACAAATTCATGACTAAACATCGCAACAGGAGTACAAGTATAATAAAAACACATGCATTAAAGCGGTTGTATACTCCATATAGAAAAAAACAAAAAACAAAAAAAACAAAAAACTGTAAGGCACAGGCATAATGAGCTAGTATGCACCGCATACTGGCTTATTATGAAGTACTTACCTCAGAACGAAGATCTGACCGGGCGACTCGGTCCCCGCAGAGGGAGCTGACATTTTCCCTCGGGGCTTCCTTCCGGGTTTAAGGCTCCAGCGCTGTGAGTGGCCAGAACCGTGAGACGTCACTCCCGCGGGAGCTCTTTTTTCAGGCGGACTTTCTGGCAAGGTCCGGCGCTGTTCGCCGGGACATCATGGCGTATGCGCTGTGACGCTAGTGCATCCTTGCAGGGTGAGGATCTCCTAAACCATACAGGTTTAGGAGATATTCATTTTATCTACAGGTAAGCCTTATTATAGGCTTACCTGTAGGTAAAAGTTAGAAAAATGGGTATACAACCGCTTTAAGGCTCCAACATAGTAAGGCTCCATGCACACAGGGGAAAAAAAAAAAAAAAATATTCGCCAATCCTGTTAGCAGAAAAAAATAAAACACTCAAGTAGGGTATTTTATACAGTTTAGGAGAGCTTAGAAGTGTTTAGCATTTTTTTCTGCCAGAAAGCTCCAATCAAAAACGCAAACTAGAAAAGTTTTTTTCCTGCCTTTAAACGCTGAGCTTAAAATATGCCTGTAATCATCATAATGTGCAGGGACATTACACTGAGCTGCTTCTATAGGAAAAACACAAAACTCCTGTAGAAGCAGCATTCTTTAAGTGTGCATGGAGCCTGAATATATATTAAAAACGAGCAAAAAGCATGAAGTCCATGTTAAGGTGAATTCACTTAGGAAAAACAAATCATAAAACATTATATGCAAATGAGGCAAAGCAGACAAGTAAAAATACCACATATACAAACTCGGATAGTGAATTTCATATACAAGGCCTTATCTACAGCATAGAGAAAACGTTGCTAAATCTCAGCAGCTAGAAGCCCTGCTCCTAAGTTTTCTATTCCAAATACATGTTCAGAATTAAAAAGCATACAACATGAATTCAGACAATAATGAACTGACTCCAATGTCCTGCATTTAAAGAATACATAGAACAAGAGCATATTGCTGTAATGTTGAGGTCAGGGTTTGTGGTGTATTCATCCACAAAAGACCCAACAATTAAAAGGATTCATAAAGGAATTTTTTTATTTTTTTTTTAATAAACATTCTGGGGTCCCCTGTCAGTGCTCCTGGCTCCTCCCCTCTTCTGAGTGACCCCACAGCAAGTGACTTGTTATGGGGGGCACTTGTGTGGGCTCACTCCCTAGCCACACTGCGTCTGTCCATTGACAAACACAGCAAAGTGCGGCTCGACCCTGCCCCCCACTCTCTCCTCCCTGGCTGTTACTAACAATGGTCCCCCTCCCCCCCGCTGCCTAGCTCTTCAGTACAAAATACAAAGTCTCCTGTAAATGAACACCGATCCCTCACTCGGGTGTGTTCACGGGGGGTATTG
>BLSH010059678.1:271328-283164 GCA_018402905.1 Glandirana rugosa | reverse complement strand
AAGGGCCTTGCTGAGCAGCTTGATGCCACCTCACTGACAGCCTGGCAGAACAGAATCTCCTTGGACATGCTCCTGGCCAAGAGGGGAGGGGTCTGTATAATGTTTGGCACCACATGTTGCACATTTATCCCTAGTAATACTGCCCCAGATGGCAGTGTCTCCTGAGCATTGAAGGGCTTGGAGATGCTGTCTCAAGATCTGGCAGAAAATAGCGGGATTGAGGACCCCTTCACCAGATGGATGGAACGTTGGTTTGGCAAGTGGGGCAAGTTCTTGGCCACCTCAGTTGCGGTGGTACTGCCAGTATTATTATGCGTAGGCTGCTGTCTGGTACCATGCATGAAGGGACTCATCTCAAGGGTAGCAGATGGAGCTGCGGGTGATGTAATATATGCAGCGCTGTCCACACAAGACCCTGACTTATATGACAAACCAGGATTAGCCACACTGCTTGTTTGAGAAAGTGATGCTGTTTTTTATGAAAATCCCCACCGAGACAGGCTCATGGAATGGGAGCTTAAATAAGAATCTACATTTTGTAGGTTCAACAGGAGGGGGAAATGTTGGAAGAATGGGTTAAGTCAGGAGTCTTTTATTAAAATGTAGCTAGAGTAATGCTTTATGTGAATCTATAAAATGTTGATTTTGAAAGGATTTGACAGTATCCATTTTGTATGTTAGGGTTCCACTTTAAATATCTGTTAGTCTGGCTTCTTTCTGGCCTTATCTTGAGAGAATGTCTTATGCTTGGTTCTCATGAAAAAGCTGAAGTCTAATCACACAATATATTGTATCAATATTATGTGGCTAATCTTCCCTTTGTATCTTCATAATGTACTAATGAATGTGTTTATTTGAGACGAGAGAACATCCAGTGACAGGAGGAGATGTCGCTGCTTTTGAGAAAATGAAACTCTTGGATATGTGATGATCTGAATTATTTCTTTTCCCGGCTCCAAGATGGATTTTTTTACAGCACTGCTTAAATTTTGTTTTGCTTTCTATTGGTCACGTGGGAATAACATCCATTTAACTGCTTGATTGTTAATAGAAGATACAGACATTGATTAGGATGATTATATGATCATCCCTAGGTTACAACTCAGAACACATTTATGTTTTGTGCATATTTTTCACTATAAAATTTTTTTTAAGCCCTCACTTTCAGTAGGATTACACATAGGCAGACCTGTTGTATTGTGTTTCAGACTTCATTTATAGCCCCAAGACTGCAGTGATAGCTTTAACCAGAACTGTAGTTCTGACAGAACACAACCCTGCCTGGATTCATGCCACCGGAGTAAAATTGGTAAAGAGACCTGACCCAGAGGTCCCAGAAGCAAGAATGGAGGTATTAACGGGGGCAGAAAGCCCTGACCTCGAAAAGGACAGTCAAGACAAGGGGGTATTAACGGAGGTAGACAACCTTGACCCTGCAAATGAACTGCTACCAGAATTTTGGACAATGACCCTTAATCCCCCTGATCCTACCCCCATTTCTAGTGATTTTATTAACTTTTCTCATGTGTATTAATACAGAGGTGGTCATTACCCAAAAAGGGTAAAACTCCCAATCTCACAACATTCTGGTATAACACACCATATATATATATATATATATATGTAGACACCTTTACTTCTGACTACTGTCATATAGTTCACTGTCCTATAGTATTTTGTCAGTGTACATTTTTATATTCATATGGGGTACATATATATAGATGTTCAAAGAGGGAAGGTGAACTCAAAGCCAGAGATTAAGTGACAGCTAGATTTGAATCCCTTATCCCCATAATAACTGTTAATTAGAATGTAGAATGGATAAATTATAGTCACCAATGTTTTGGTAACAAATTCGGGCATAGACAACCCTTGGGATCAATACTTCGGGTGGTTCACCAGCTGGAAGCAAGCCCTTATTCAGCTAGGTCTTATCATATTAATCATACTCATAGTTATAGGTATAGTGGTATGGTGTGTCATTCCATGTTTTAGGAAAATGCTTAGTAAAGGAGTTGACAATCTCTCTATGTATTTCTCCCTACTTCCTAACCAGACAACCCTCTCAAATTCTGGCCAATACACTGAGTATATTAAAAGGCATAGACAAAAGAGAAAGAATCTCATCATATAAAAAAGGGTGGACATGATCCTTTCTTTGCAGTAAGGAGACAAAGGATCCAAGAGTTCTATGTCCACTATATGTTCCTGATGATGTCTAGTATGGCCCTGGAAGTATGGAGAAAACCATGAAAATTGGTTTTAAGAGGGGATTGTAATGAGTAGAGAACCTATTATCCTTAATTATTTCATATTGTTGTATAAAGAAAAATGTTGCTTTAATATTAGCAAGAAGTTTATGCTGACAAGGTTTTTGTCTCTGCACACAACATATCCTGTCCTTTAACTCACTGTCTGACCCTGTGGGGGTCACTTCTAAGTAATCACGTCATAACATGCTATCTTATCCTGCAGTATATCCTGTTTTGTAGATTGACTGTTTGTAACCTTGTAGCTGAGTAATCACATTTCAACATGTTATCTTATTCTTGAAGAAAGGACATAATGTATAGATAACTGCTTACAAGGCAATTTTTTCTTGGTGTAATATACGCCTCCCTTTGTATGAATTGTATATAAATGCCCATTGTTCTCCCAGTAAAGCCAGAGACTGTTTTCACCATACTTGTGTGTCTGTCTGCATCCATTTCATTCGGGTGAACTCAATCTCTCATTGGACGTCCAAACTCAAGACAGACTGACAGAGAGATGATAGCCGAGGCTTATCATAGCAGTTCCTAACAGATGTCCTGTCACAGATCAATCATTCAGACTATCTGAACGTCACAGACCAGCGCTTCAGATAAAACAGCAAACAGAAATTGACAAAAGTTTGCAAGCACTTAAATCTGTTGTTCTGAATGGTTTGCCAGATTCAAAGGTGGAAGTGTCATTACTTGTGTGAGAATATTGGACTTTCAGAGATTAAATCAGCATTCAAGATTGCATATTTTACAAGGGGCCAAGAGTCATCATTCCTAAAGCTCTAAGATCAGAGATGTTGACACACATTCATGCCAGCCACATTGGTGGAGAAGCATGCTATGGGGAGGCAAGAGATATCCTATACTGGCCCAACATGCAAAATGAGATTAGAGACTTTGTTAGCTGTTGCTCAGCATGCAATGAATATGCACAGGCATAACTGAAAGAATTCATCATGTCACGTGTGCTGCCCACCCAGTCTTGGCAAATTGTAAGAATGAATTTACTGAATTATGTTGGGCAAAATTTTCTACTGATTGCAGATCACTATTCTGACTTTTGGGGCTTGAACACCTTCCTGACCTCTCTGCTGAAACTACAATCAAGCATTGTAAAGTACAGTTTGCACGTTATGGCCTGCCAGACAGAGTAATCTCGGCTAATGGACCTCAATTTGCATGTGAGCAATTGAGATGGTTCTTTACAGATAGGAGGTTTGAGCATCTTACCTCATCCCCATGGCACCCACAAGCTAATGGCAAATCAGAATCAGCTGTAACGATAGTAAAGAATCTTTGTAAAAAGTCAAAACATGATGGTAATGACCCGTGGAAAGCCATTCTATGTTTGGGAGAACACCCCAACTGAAGGCATGGACAGTAGTCCTGCACAGCGCTTGATGTCAAGGAGACTGAAGACTTCATTACCTGTGGCAAACAAGTTGATTGAACCTTGTGTGGTTACCGGTGTACTGGAGAAAGTGCGACGTAGGAAACCTCCAGATTGATATATGATGTGTCTGCCAAAGACTTACTTGAACTAAGCATTGGAGAGTCAATCCGTATAAAGCCGCTGCCTGGAGACAGGACTGGTCGCTGGGTTACTCCTCGCTCATATCTTGTGGATGTGGAAAGCAGTCTCTACCGCCGCAATCGAGTGGACTCACAGCACAAGCCTGTTAGCATCCTGCACATGATCCCCCCGAGGCGCTCAATGTCCCTAGTCCTACTGGACTGTGACGTGAGCAAGGTATAGACTACTGTCATATATGAAGGATACCATGAAGATGTCATAATGAAGACACATATACCAGTAAGTTTTTCTGTGCCAAACACACAAGCCAGGAAAGAGAGCTGCACTTTCTGGAGCTGAACAGCATTCCCCAGGCAAAATCATTGCTGCCTTGCGCAGCAGTAGAGTTTCAAGACCACCAAATAGACTCAATCTGTATTCTATCTACCAGTAACACAAGGTGTTATGTTTAACCACTTCAATACTGGGTACTTAAACCCCCTTCCTTCCCGGACCAATTTTCAGCTTTCAGCCCTATTGCAGTTTGAATGACAATTGCGCGGTCATGCGACACTGTACCCATATGAAATTTTTATCATGTTTTTCACACAAATAGAGCTTTCTTTTGGTGGTATTTAATCACCCCTGCTATAAATTAAAAAAAGACTGAAAATTTTCAAAAACAATGCATTTTTCTTCGTTTCTGTTATATAATTTTGCAAATAAGTAATTTCTCTTCATACATTTTGACCAAAAATGATACTGCTACATTTCTTTGGTAAAAATAACCCAAATCTGAGTTTATTTGGTGTTGGCGGACAGACAGATGTGACGGGGACTGTGACAGATGTGACGGGGACATACAGATGTTTTTTGTATGGTGACAGATGTGACGGGAACAAACAGATGTTTGGGGACTGTGACAGATGTTTTGGGGACATACAGATGTTTTGGGGACTGTGACAGATGTGACGGGAACATATAGATGTTTGGGGACTGTGACAGATGTTTTGTGTATGGTGACAGATGTGATTGGGGACATACAGATGTTTTGGGGACTGTTTTATGGGGACACTTATGTGTATGGGGACAGGGGTATCAGTGTGCTTGGTGCACTGTGTGGGGGGCGATCTGTGACAGCTTTCTGCATGAAATCCTCATCATGCAGGGAGCTGTCACATAGCTGCAGCTCCCCCCCCCTCCCCCCCCCCCCCGCACTGAGCTCTCACTGAGCTCGGCGGGGGGGAACTGTCACAGAGACGTTTGTCTCTGTTTACAATGTGACAGCTGTGATTGGACACAGCCGTCACATGATCGGGAGGGCCAGTCACTGCGCCCGTATCCCGATCTCTGCTCAGCTGGATCCTGTGATCATAATGATCACAGGATCCAGCAACAGCGCGCCGCGTGGCCACGCTGCGAGCTCCCGTTCTGCAGGACGTGTATACACGTCCTGTCAGAACGGGGAAGCTCCCACCCGGCCGTATATGTACAGTGGCCGGGTGGGAGGTGGTTAAGGCTGTTCAGGATCTGTTTTAGGTTGTTTACACATTTTTTGGATTGAATGTAAAAAAGGGGAGATGCTATGGAGTAATTATACAAATACAATGACATTGCTTATACTTCCTGTTTCCTGTTACCTTTGACCTGGATGTAGTTATATAATTCAACATGACTCCTCAAACGAAAAACTTGCAGTGTCTTCATTTCTATACTTGAAACAGCATCTGCACATACTGTAGCAGAAAAGGGTAGCTAAGTTCACATACACAAAGAGACATTGAGAATGAACACAGCCACCCTAGACTAGAAAGAAACTCTGAACATAGCAGAAAATAGTTTCCATTTGAGAGATGAAACAAAGGAAGAGAGAGATAAAAAGTACATTCAACATATATTTAACCACTTGCCGACCGCTGACCGCAGTCTGACGGCGACAGAGTGGCTTGATATCGCAAACCGCCTGTCACGATCAAGCGTCAGGCTCGAAGACCAGTTGCTATAGCAGTTTCGTAATCACCCTGGCAGATGACACAGGCTCACCTGAGGTGCGGAATCTAAGTACCGACCGGTGTTCACCAGAGCTCCTGATGGTGGAGATGGACTTAGCTGCGTGCCAGTACCAGGTCGCGGTCCTCAGGATTGCCCCACCAGGGTGTTAGCAAACTGGGGTCCAGTAGCGGATGAGCAGATAAGGATCAGACGGGAGCGTGGTCAGTAATCAAGCCAAAAGGTCGGTAATGAGTAGTTGCAGGTTGGGATCAGGCAGTAGAGTAGTGGTGGAACAAGCCAAGGGTCGATAACGAATGGTAGCAAATCCGGACAACAACAGGGAAGACAAAGCAAGGCACTGGCTAAGAAAGCACAATAACCTGGCAAAGAGGAAGTGCAGAGACAAGGCTTATAAAGGAAGTTCATGGGAGGAGCAAGAAGTTCAAGGTTCACCAGCAATTAAGACATAAGACAGGTTTGTCTAATGGACCAGGCAGAATATCCAACAGATCAGGCAGGGAGCTGTCCAGCATCTCAGATAGCTCAGTGAGAAGGATCAATGCCAGACATGGAAGAAGTCCCAGGTTCAATCCCAGGTCCTGACACCGCCGTCATATGACGGCGGCTGCGATATCGCTCACTGTGTTCGGGGGGGAAGGGAGCAGGTAGGCCGGACTCGATCGCTACCTGCGATGACCCCCCCGCATTGAAAGAACGGAGGTCCGTGTAAGTAAAGACGGGTCTCTGTTCTGTTAGAGGGGGAAGGACTGTGATCACAGACTTCCTGTATATGGAAGCTGTGATCACTCCCTTCCCCCAGCCAGGCCAGCCCACACACAGTTAGAACACGCCCAGGGAACACAGTTAACCCTTAGAGCGCCCCCTCCAGGTTAACCCCTTCACTGCCAATGGCATTTATACAGTAATCTGTGCATTTGTATAGCACTGATCGCTGTATAAATGCCAGTGGTCCCAAAAAAAGTGTCAAAATGATCTGACACGTCCGCTGCAATATCGCAGTACCACTAAAAATCGCAGATCGCCGACATTACTAGTAAAAAATAAAAACCCCATTAATGATATCATCATCATCACGCGGCAACTTTTGCACAAACCAATCAATAAACGCTGATTACGATTTTTTTTTGCCAAAAATATGAAGAAGAATATAAATCGGCCAAAAATGTCTTTTTATATATTTTTTTGGATTTGTATTGAAGCAAAAAGTAAGAAATTTGGGTTTTTTGCAAAATTGTCGCTCTTCTTTTGTTTATAGCGGCGATCAGAAATGACGCAGAGGGGATCAAATACCACCAAAAGAAAGCTCTATCTGTGGGGAAAAAAGGACGCAAATTTTGTTTGGGTACAGCGTCGCATGACCGCGCAATTTTCAGTTAAAGCAGCGCAGTGCCAAATCGCAAAAAGTGCTCTGGTCCTAAAGTGGAAAATCCTTCCGGGGCTGAAGTGGTTAAACATATTGCATTTATTTTATTTTATGTAGCACCCTGTCCTAAACAGGGGTGACTATCTAAATTCAGTCATTCTGAGTAGTAGTCAGCCCAGACTCATTTATAGTGTATTTGCTCATTTGGTTTTCCCTTAAAGAGGTTGTAAAGTCATATAAAAAAAAAAAATAAAACCCTGCAAGAGAAAGGCATCATGAGCTAGTATGCACCGCATACTAGCTCATTATGAAATGCTTATCTTAGAACGAAGCCCTGCATCGGAGTTGGCGCTCCGAGTACAGGACCGACATCTTCCACCTGAAGCTACTTCCGGGTTCGCGGCTCCGGCGCTGCGATTGGCCGGAGCCGCGACTACATCACTCCCGCGAATGCGCGCGGGAGTCGTCAGTTACGGCACCAAGTGGCCATTTCTTCACTGCGCATGTGCCGATGACGTCATGTTAAGGGCAGCTGAGTATGTACTGTGCATGTGCTTGGAGCAGCGGCCTGTTTAGAGCATCCTGTTGCATGAGTCCCTGGGCTTAAGGAGTATCACAGAGGAGCAGAAAGACACGGTGTCTGAGGTTAAGTACCAGGGGTGACTTTCAGTGGTGGCCAGTCAATAAGGGGCACTTGGGCGCCACCTCCCCGCCGGTGACAAGAAGAAAAAAAAAAGTCAGCCTGACCCCCTGCAGGAGGCGCCGGTATATTGACTTTTTGTTTTCTCGGCTCCTTGCTGTCTGCTGACAGCAAGTAGTGAGCCAATTGGTCAGTCATAAAAGACAGGCGCACACACATAGTCTGATTGGCTGCCCTGAGCCAGTGACTGGCATTGGATGCTGTGGGCGGGACTGTGGCGGACGTGCTAGGCAGCTGGCATTTTCAGAGGTGGTCAGAAATGGCAGCATGCATAATCTTTTAGACCCCTTTCACACTGAGGTAGTTTACAGGCATTTTTGCACTACAAATAACGCAAATAAAGTGCCTGTAAACTGCCTCTCCTGTGTCCCCTCTGCTTTCACACTGGGGCGGTGCGCTTGCAGGACAAGAAAAAAATCCTGCAAGCAGCATCTTGGGGCGGTGCGGTGAGCAGTGATGCATCGCTCCTACACCACCCCCTCCATTGAAATCAATGGGCAGCCCTTCCAAAGCAGCTGAACACCGCTTCAGAAGCGCCACGAGCCAGGACCTTTAACCCCTTTTTAACCCGTTGCGGGGGGCTAAAAGCGCCCCCGCTCCCGCCTGCATAGCGAAGCTGTAGCACTGTTATAGCAAAAGTTCCACTGAAAATGGCGGCGCTTTACCTAAGTCCCGCTGTGAAAGTTTTTATGGAGCGTGGCTCCGTAGACACACGTCGGGAGTGCCGGGACTACACTCTCCCCATTGCCAGTGGCTGGATATAGTGGTCCCTAAATAGAAGAGAAGGAGCCAAGATCGCCACTGTGGACCCCAGAAGTGGAGGATCGGGGCCACTCTCTGCAATACTACTTCACAGACCAGGTAAGTATAACATGTTTGTTATTTTAATTAAAAAAAAATTGAGTAACACTTTAACCACTTCCATACCGGGCCATTGTAAAATTACGCCGGCAGGAACATCTCCCTCCGGGTGGACATCATTGTGACGATCGGGAATGAGGCGTGTCCCTCGGACACAGCCCATTCCCGATCAGGGTAAAGAGCCAATGAAATCACAGCCAATCACAGCCGGTCACGTGTGTTCTTTTCGTGATCATGCACGCCTCCGGGGGTGCGCAGCGCAGTGAACGGGGATGAGGCGTGTCCAGGCCTGGACTGGGACAAAAAATAGGCCTGGGCATTTTAGACTGGGCAGCCCGATCGGGGGTGGCGGTAAGACAATCGTTCGCATAGGTGGTCGGTGACAAGATATTCTGAGAAACATCCAAGTCCAGCTAAGAGACATCCCCATATAGCACAGGAGAGGCATCCCCAGTCCAGCAAAGAGACAGCCTCAGACCTGCAAAGAGACAGCCCCAGACCAGCAAAGAGACTGCCCCAGACCTGCAAAGAGACAGCCCCAGACCAGCAAAGAGACAGCCCCAGACCAGCAAAGAGACAGCCACAGACCTGCAAAGAGACAGCCCCAGACCTGCAAAGAGACAACCTCAGACCTGCAAAGAGACAGCCCCAGACCAGCAATGAGACAGTCTCAAACCAGCAAAGAGACAGCCTCAGACCAGCAAAGAGACAGCCTCAGACCTGCAAAGAGACAGCCTCAGACCTGCAATGAGACAGCCTCAGACCTGCAATGAGACAGCCTCAGACCTGCAAAGAAACAGCCTCAGACCTGCAATGAGACAGCCTCAGACCTGCAAAGAGACAGCCCCAGACCTGCAATGAGACAGTCCCAGACCTGCAAAGAGACAGCCTCAGACCTGCAATGGGACAGCCCCGGACCTGCAAAGGGACAGCCTCAGACCTGCAAAGAGACAGCCCCAGACCTGCAATGAGACAGCCCCAGACCTGCAAAGAGACAGCCTCAGACCTGCAAAGAGACAGCCTCAGACCTGCAAAGAGAGAGCCTCAGACCTGCAATGAGACAGCCCCAGACCTGCAAAGAAACAGCCTCAGACCTGCAATGAGACAGCCGCAGACCTGCAAAGAGACAGCCCCAGACCTGCAATGAGACAGTCCCAGACCTGCAAAGAGACAGCCTCAGACCTGCAATGGGACAGCCCCGGACCTGCAAAGGGACAGCCTCAGACCTGCAAAGAGACAGCCTCAGACCTGCAATGAGACAGCCTCAGACCTGCAAAGAGACAGCTTCAGACCTGCAAAGAGACAGCCCCAGACCTGCAGAGAGACAGCCCAGACCTGCAAATAGACAGCCTCAGACCTGCAATGAGACAGCCTAAGACCTGCAAAGAGACAGCCTCAGACCTGCAATGAGACAGTCCCAGACCTGCAATGAGACAGTCCCAGACCTGCAAAGGGACAGCCTCAGACCTGCAAAGAGACAGCCCCAGACCAGCAAAGAGACAGCCTCAGACCTGCAATGAGACAGCTCAGACCTGCAATTAGACAGCTCAGACCTGCAAAGAGACAGCCTCAGACCTGCAAAGAGACAGCCTCAGACCTGCAAAGAGACAGCCTCAGACCAGCAAAGAGACAGCCTCGGACCTGCAATGAGACAGCTCAGACCTGCAATGAGACAGCTCAGACCTGCAAAGAGACAGCCTCAGACCTGCAAAGAGACAGCCTCAGACCTGCAAAGAGACAGCCCAGACCTGCAAAGAGACAGCCTCAGACCTGCAATGAGACAGCTCAGACCTGCAAAGGGACAGCCTCAGACCTGCAAAAAGACAGCCCCAGACCTGCAAAGAGACAGCCCCAGACCTGCAATGAGACAGCCCAGACCTGCAATGAGACAGCTCAGACCTGCAAAGAGACAGCCCCAGACCTGCAATGAGACAGCCCCAGACCAGCAATGAGACAGCCCCAGACCAGCAATGAGACAGCCCCAGACCAGCAATGAGACAGCCTCAGACCTGCAATGAGACAGCTCAGACCTGCAAAGAGACAGCCTCAGACCTGCAAAGAGACAGCCCCAGACCTGCAAAGAGACAGCCCCAAACCTGCAATGAGACAGCCCAGACCTGCAATGAGACAGCCCAGACCTGCAAAGAGACAGCCCCAGACCTGCAGATAGACAGCCTCAGACCTGCAATGAGACAGCCTAAGACCTGCAAAGAGACAGCCTCAGACCTGCAATGAGACAGTCCCAGACCTGCAATGAGACAGTCCCAGACCTGTAAAGGGACAGCCTCAGACCTGCAAAGAGACAGCCCCAGACCAGCAAAGAGACAGCCTCAGACCTGCAATGAGACAGCTCAGACATGCAATTAGACAGCGCAGACCTGCAAAGAGACAGCCCCAGACCAGCAAAGAGACAGCCTCAGACCTGCAATGAGACAGCTCAGACATGCAATTAGACAGTGCAGACCTGCAAAAAGACAGCCCCAAACCTGCAATGAGACAGCCTCAGACCTGCAAAGAGACAGCCTTAGACCTGCAATGAGACAGCTCAGACCTGCAAAGAGACAGCCCCAGACCTGCAATGAGACAGCCCAGACCTGCAATGAGACAGCCTCAGACCTGCAAAGAGACAGCCTCAGACCTGCAAAGAGACAACCTCAGACCTGCAATGAGACAGCTCAGACCTGCAAAGAGACAGCCTCAGACCTGCAAAGAGACAGCCCAGACCTGCAATGAGACAGCCCCAGACCTGCAATGAGACAGCCTCAGACCTGCAAAGAGACAGCCCAGACCTGCAAAGAGACAGCCCAAGACATGCAAAGAGACAACCTCAGACCTGCAAAGAGACAGCCCCAGACCTGCAAAGAGACAGCTCCAGACCTGCAAAGAGACAGCCCCAGACCTGCAAAGAGACAGCCTCATTACCAGAAAAGAGACAGCCTCAGACCTGCAATGAGACAGCCTCAGACCTGCAATGAGACACCCTCAGACCTGCAATGAGACAGCTCCAGACCTGCAAAGAGACAGCCCCAGACCTGCAAAGAGACAGCCTCAATACCAGAAAGGAGACAGCCCCAGACCTGCAAAGAGACAGCGTCCAGACCACAGAGAAACGTCCAGACCCC
>BLSH010059678.1:253694-264927 GCA_018402905.1 Glandirana rugosa | reverse complement strand
CACACTGTCCCCCTCCCCCCCCATGATGCCCTCCTCCTCCGCTGCCCTACTGACCACATCTACTGCTCTGACCATGTCCACTGCCATACTGACACTGTTCCCTGCTTTACGGACTGACACAATTTACAGTCCACACTGACACCACTGGTGGAAAGGTCTCACTTGTGACTGAATCTTGATGATCTGCCACCATGGTAGGGCCCAAGACTGCAGGAAGGGGGTCCACTGCACAATATGTTAAAGGGATCCGCTGCAGGACCGCAAAGGGTCCTGGGATCAGTAGGAAGGTCTCTGGGCTCGGAGGGAAGGGCCCGGATTGGAGTCGGGGGGACCCCTTCATGGCTTCTTGCACCAGGGCACTGAAGGTTTTTGTTACGCCTCTGGACAATATATGTTTTATAATCATAGTAACTTGGCAGATAACATTGTTTCACTTAGTAGAGGAGTATTCATACTACTGACAAAGAAGAAAAGGTGATTAGATATAATATGATCGTACATTTGAGACAGCAGGAGTTAAAAGGTAACAGAGCTATAGAGAATATAATTTAGCATTGTAAAGTAGGTTTTAATTGGAAAAATATAACCGTTTAACGGTGTCTTTAAACCTGTTTTGAGATGAATTGAAAGGGAGCAATTGAGGTTATGAAAGGATGTAAGTAAGATTGATGTGACTTAGCTACAGGGTGAATAAGTCGAGTCAGAGTGCATGTGTCCAGCATATGCATTATAGTTAATGTGGGTGGTGTGGATAAGCTTGAGTGGGGTGAAGTGGGAATGTGTTATTCATAGTTCAAGAAATATTGGTATGATTAAGGGAGGGATGGTGGCCGTGATGAGTGAAAAGGGTGTGGGATAGGGATGGGAGAGGAGAAGAAGAGAGAAGGGATTAGAATTTTTTTTTTTTTCATTTTTATGGTGAAGATTACAAGTTCCATCTGCCTAAATTGGGCTTCTGGTTGGGGTGAGAGTATAATAAAGTTCAGTGATATCAACTTAATGATTTAGGAGGTCTATGTTACGAAAGTTTGACATTACTGGGGGAAGAATAGCCAGTCTAACTTTAAGTTTGGGCAGTATGAGAAAGGCACATTTCCCACATGTATTCATTGGAAGAACAGAAGTGATTCCAGGGAGCCCAGATAGAGGTGTATTTGGAAGGAGAGTGATGTGAGATTGCAATAAGTTCTGTTATTTTGTCAATGCATTTATACCAGTCAGATATAGAGGGGACTTTTGAGGTGCCCCATAGCTTGGGTATGCACATTTTTGCTGCATTGATTAACATTATGGCTAGAGACTTAATGTTATTTTTACCTACAGGTAAGCCTATAATAAGGCTTACCTGTAGGTAAAATGAATATCTCCTAAACCTGTACGGTTTAGGAGATATTTGCCCTGCATGCAGCCGCTGACTTCAGTGGCGCATGCCCTCTGATTACTCGGCGGATGCTGCCGGAAAATCAGAGCTTGCTGCCGGAACGAAGAGCTCCCGCACCACCCGGCCACTCACAGCGACGGAGCCGCGTACCCAGAAGAAACATCAGGGACATCATGTTGGTTCCCTCAGCGCTGATCGCATCGGGCTGCGGGGCCTCGTTCTAAAGTAAGTATTTCATAATGTGCTAGTATGCCATGCATACTAGCACATTATGCTATTGTCTTGTAGGGTTTTTTTTTTTTTTGCAGGTTTACTACCGCTTTAAAGTAGGGCATATCACTGGAAACTTGATGATGGAGAAGATATTGAGATGGTGTGGGTTCTAAGGAGTGAGTGGTTATTGTTATTATCTGGTTGCATACCCTATGCCAGAAAGATTCAATGAGGGGGCAGTCCCACCATATATGAAGGAGGCTGCCATTTGTTTGTTTACATCTCCAGCATTGATTTGGTATAGATTTATCTATTTTGTGTAGGAGAGAAAGTTATTATAAGTTGTATTTTTTGTCACAATGTAAAATGAGGAAATTAATTAAAATGTGTTTTTTTTAATATCATGGGCATACTTACAATTACACCCCAAAATACATTTTGCTACTTTCCTGACTATGGGGATACCACATGTGTGAGACTTTCTCACAGCCTAGATGCAAAATCCAACCTTCAGGCTTTCTAGGGGCATAAATTACACTTCTAATTTCCTGCCTGCCTATCACTTTTCTTGGGGCCCTGGAGCACCAGCACAGTAGAAACGCACACAAAATGACCACATTTTGAACAGTAAACACCCCAATGTATTTTTTTATTAGACATGGTGAGACTCACTAATTTTGAATGCCATGTTCACTGGCCAGGAAGTACAGGAGGCTGAAGAAAAGAAGAACAAAAGCGTTCCTGTGATTCTAGGAGTGCAGTTGTCCACATGGGTTGGCTGGGACTGGTGACTCGCAGGAATGCAGAAACACACACAAAATGACCACATTTTGGACAGTAAACACCCCAATGTATTTTTTTATTAAACATGGTGAGACTCACTAAATTTGAATGCCATGTTCACTGACCAGGAAGTACATCAGGCCGAAGAAAAGAAGAACAAAAGAGTTCCTGTGATTCCAGGAGTGCTGTTGTCCACAGGGGATGGCTGGGACTGGTGACTCACAGGAACATAAATGGTCCTATGTGCAGATGGGTCAGTTCATGCTCAGGCAGAGACATGGTCAGCAAACAGGCAAAGGATCGGTCCAGGCAACAGGCAGAAACGTGGTCAATAAACAGGCTAGGTTCAGTACAGGAGGCAGGCAGAGGCAGCACTGCACTGGGGTGGCAGTGATCAGGAACACTGTTGCTAGCTGCACTGGTCTGGTGACACTGGCACATAACGGTTTGTTGTTTAAAGCAAAACTCATCCTTCCTATTTTTTGGGCTCATTTACACTTACAATTGAGAGGCGTAAAAAACCTGTGGTTGAGCTGTGTTTTACCCTCCCCTCAACTGCTCCCCCTGTTGCTGCTGAGGCAGAGAATAGGGACATACACATGTACCGCTACCTCCCATCTAACGCGACTTCAAGTAATTAGGGGGTTAAAACAGGCGGTGAGGAGGCGATACAGTTAGGGTTGCCACCTCATCCCTTTAAACCCGAACACATATTAATTACACAGGTTCTGTGGCTGATTAAGGTGGTAAATAAACTCACTTGGTTCCTTATCTACATTAAATTAGCCTCAGAACCTGTAATTCATATGTGTTCGGGTTTAAAGGGATGAGGTGGCAACTCTAGATACAGTACCTCCTCATAACTGGTTTATTGCTGTCCAAGCATGATCTGAACTCCGATCAGACTTTAGACAGCAAAGCAAGTCTGAACGAGGCCTTACAGCCAAGCAAAGCTGTCATCTTTGCCTTTGTTTGTTCTGCAGTTGCCATGGTGCTGCACATGTGATCAGTTATGGCACCAGCCATTTGATGGCTTGACAGTTCAGTTAAGAGCACAAGCAACTGTGAGTTATTATTCATGGCACATATTGAATGTGACTGTTTTGGGAAAGTTAAATCAATGGGTTTAGTTCGACTTTCAGTGAATAGCCAAGGTGCAGAATTAATTTTTGTGCCAGTTCAACTGTAAGAAAGTATAACACAATGATGTGTCTGTGGCCACATTTAAAAATATCAGAACTGAATGATACTTTTCCATTGTAGAATATGCTAGTGCTCCCCCGTGTTTATTGTAACAGTTGTGGCCAATATTGTACACACATATATTTCTAAAAAAGGAAAGCCTTCAGATAACAGTTCTACCCAGCAGCACAATGCTGTCTGGATTTAATAAAATGTTTCATCACAAAGAGAAAAACACATTGTTCATATTTGTGTGCCATTTTCATCACTGATAATCACTGTTCTCTCTACCTTACTATGTTTCTCCCTCTGTCTCTCTGGAGTCTGTTGCATAGCAACCATCCTGCCGCACGGAGCAGATACCTTACACCCACCCACTGAATCAAATGGTCTATTAAATTTAAGCTGTGTCTTCGCACAACACCGTTCACCCCCTCATTTGTATTGTGTTGGAAATCCTGGAATTTTCTAATTATTAAGTAAAAACATCTTGCTAAATAAAGGTTAGGTGTAATGTGTATACTTTAAACTTGCCACACAATCAGAGTTTACAGTGTACTATACTCAGGATAAAAATGTGCAGAAATCATTGCTTATGCAGGGGACTTTAACCACTTCAGCCCCGGAAAGGATTTGCCCCCCTTAATGACCAGGCCATTTTTTGCGATACGGCACCGGGTCACTTTAACTGACAATTGCGCGGTTGTGCGACGTTGTACCCAAACAAAATTGATGTCCTTTTTCCCCACAAATAGAGCTTTCTTTTGGTGGTATTTGTTTACCTCTGCGGTTTTTATTTTTTGCGCTATAAACAAACAAAGCGACAATTTTGAAGAAATTTTTTTTTTTTTACTTTTTGCTATACTACATATCCAAAAAATATATATATTGATCAGTTTAGGCTGATATATATTCTTCTACATATTTTTGATAAATAAAATTGCAATAGGTGTATATTGATTGGGTTGTGCAAAAGTTATCGCATCTACAAAATAGGGGATATATTTATGGCATTTTTATTATTATTATTTTTTTTTTTTACTAGTAATGGCGGTGATCTGCGATTTTTATCAGGACTGCGACATTGTGACGGACAGATCGGATACTTTTCACACTTTTTTGGGACCAATGACATTATTACATTGATCAGTGCTATAAAAATGCAGTGATCAATGTAAAAATGACACTGGCAGGGAAGGAGTTAAACTCTATGGGGCGATCAAGGGGTTAACTGTGTTCAATAGGTGTGTTCTAACTGTAGGGGGCATGGGCTGGCAGGGACATGACAGATCTCACTGTTCCCAATCACTGGGAACAGTAGATCACTGTCATGGCCCCTGTCAGAACAGGGATCTGCCTTGTTTACATTGGCAGATCCCCATTCTGCCCCTGTAGAAGGTGATCGCGGGTCGCCGGTGGACATCGAGTCCGACCGACCCGTGGGTAGCTCACACAGTGTGCAGTGGGCGTGAGCGCGCGCCGTTGCTCTCCTACCCACAACTGTGCCTGCACAAGCCGCCTTACAGCTAAGGTGATTTGCGCAGGAGAGCCGACCTGCCACCGTATAACAACGGCGGCTGGTCGGCAAGCGGTTAAAGCAAACCTATATTCAGGAGAACCTAGTCAACCACCAGCAGGTTTTAACACAATCTTGTAAGAATTACCATTGTAAGAAGTACCATCAGCGCTCTGTACAACAGTGGAAAATAAAAAGAGAACTTGTAAGAACTAACAGGAGTCCATAAGTCCACAGTCCAAAGGGTAAAGACAACTGGGATGTAGGGTGGCATAAGCACATATATTCGGCAGCTGCAGACCAAAGAAAATGGGGATTCCCTTGTGAACATGCTAAAAAGAACAAAAGCAGAGCGCCAGGTAAGGGAGAGGTTACAAGGCATCACTTTATCACTTTAGCAGGTATACTGGTCCATTGGGTGGTGTGGACGTGCAGGCACCATCGTTCTATTGAGACTGCATGGGGCGGTGACATCCAAGGGGGCATGGCCTCCGGATGACATCATCGGGTGGTCCCGCCCCATACCATATAAGTCACAGCACACAGCGATGCCAGCGTTCGTGAGGGAGATTGCATCATCTGAACATGGGAAGAAGAAGACAGGGAGAACAGAGGGAAGAGGACAGCGGAGAAGCCCGGCAAAAGAGCAGAAGATAGAAGACCCCTCAGAAGAAAGAAGACCCCACAAAAGAACAGAAGAAAGAAGAGCCAGAGAACACGTTGGAGCTGATTTAATAAAATATTTTAAAAGCCCGTGTAGTGTGTTTTTTTTTTTTTACACTTTTTTTTTCCAGGTGAATGGGTAGGGGTACAATGTACCCCATACTCATTTACATAGGGTGGGGGGCCGGGATCTAGGGGCCCCCTTGTTAAAGAGGGTTTCCAGATTCCGACAAGCCCCCCACTCACAGACCCCGACAACCACTGGCAAGGGTTGGCGGGAAGAGGCCCTTGTGTTCATCAATATGGGGCCAAGGTGCTTTGGGGTAAGGGGCACAGAGCCGCTCCTGCCTCAAAGCACCCATGCACCCATGCTCCCCATGTTGAGGGCATGCGGCCTGGTATGGTCCAGGAGGGGGGGGGGCGCTCGCTCTCGAAGTTCCCCTTCAAGATCCTCAGAGCACAAGTCGCATGCCAAAGTCGGACCAGTGAAGACAATGATCCGACTTTGATCCAACTTCAATGCTTTTCAATGAGCTAAAGTTGGATCAAAGTCGGACAAAAGTAGTACAGGAACCTTTTTCAAAGTCGTTCCGACTTTGAAAAACAAAAGTCGCAGAAGTTAAAACGGCTCTCATAGGGAACCATTGTTTTTGTGACGTAATGTGACCTGTGCTCCTAATATCGGTCCAAGAATCGGACTAGCGTGAACCCAGCCTTAAAGAAAACAGGTATCCAACAATACTTAGTTATAAACTCAGACAGTTGGAGAAAAAGGGTTGGCATCACAAACAATATGTTGCAATTAACAGTAACACCATAGCTAATACACAAAGTTGCAACATGTTATCATGTTATAAACACAATCAACTATAATGTAACCACTATTATAAAGCGATGTAGTGACCTTGGAACTGAATGGGTGACACTGAGACTGCATTCACACCTGGGTGTAGCGTTTTCAGGCAGAAATAATGCGTTTTTTACCGCAATTTTGCCACGATTTTACCATAATTTTTGCCGCGATTTTGCAGCGATTTTTACCGTGATTTTGTATAGGTCAAAATGTCTGTAAAAAGTAGAAAAACGCCCAAATCAAGCTACAAAAATACCTCCAGAACTTTTTTGAGCTTCAGGCGTTTGGCTTCAGGCGTTTTTGAGTGGAGATGTGAATGGACTCCATAGAGAATCATTGATTTTTTTTCCCCACAAGCGTTTTGTAGCTTCAGGTGTGAATGGGGCCTGACCAGTTCAATCCTCGGGTCTATAATATATCACATGAAGTAAGTGGTCACCCAAAGCATACTGTATGTACAATGATAATCAACAACTCAACACAATCCCCAGATATGTGAGCTAATGAAACCATAACAGAAGAAAAGATAGAAAAAGTGAAGGTAAAGTAAGAAATAGAAAGAAAAAAAAAAGAAGGTGGGGGGGCTGTAGAAAGAGGGGGTCACGCCTCCCATCCTCATCATGCCAAGAAGAAGTAATGTAGTAGTAAAGAGGGAACCAAATTTCCAAATCCTCATAGGCCCAGGTAGTGGTATGTTTATGGAGCCGATTGTATTCTTTTGCCAAAAGATGTTCCATATCGTTAATAGCATTCAGTTCAACAGATCACTCCATGAGGGAGGGTATCTGGGCAAATCTACAGTGATAAGTTATTGTGGTTCCTGTTGATGTCAAAAAATGGCTAAGAATATCTTTTTTCAGCAGACTTGATAGACCCCAGGATCATATATAATAAGGTAATTTTCCAGCTAGTCTACGATAGTAATCATATTTTATAATCAGTTTATATACCACTCTCTTTATATGCAATCACCTTCAGAATGTACATTTTTTAAAGTTGTGCTAGTAAATATCATAAAATATCTTACAATCAAAGCACAAAATAATTCGATGGTAATAAGGGTAGTAGTGTATGTGACCAACTCCAGATCAGAGATTGTTAGACAGATGTGGACAAGCCACATTAAGACACACACCAAAGGCCCATTTAGAATATGCAAAGGAAACAATCCCAATGCACACAGTGGGGTTTATTTACTAAAGGAAAGAAAGCTATTCACTTTACTATGGAATTTGCACTTTGCAAAGGAATTGCTCCCATCTTAGTGCATGTGGTGAGATTTAACAAAGAATACCCAATTATGTGCAAGGAAAAAAACAAACGACTTTTTGCTTGAACATGACTGGATGATGTAAGTCAGCACAGCTAACCTGCAAATCAGCAAGCTATTTTCCTTTAGTAAATCTACCCCAATTATTCAACTTTGAGCAACTGTTCAATTTCTATCCAGATTTTGTTCCAAATAATTTTGGTATGTGTTAGTAAATAGGTGTAGAGGTGAGGTTCACCAGATGGTTTTGGAAAATGCACACTGCATTCCATACTTTGTGTGAAAAACACAGCATCACTTTAGTATGAGGATGATATATGATTGCTGTATCCTTGTCACACATATATCTGCTATATGGCTGCAATACCAGATTAAACAAGTAATAATTGTCAACTCTAACAATATCTCCTCAATAGCGACCTTTTGTAAATTAAGCTTTGAACAGAAAATTTCCAGCAGATAGCTGCATAAACAAATATAACAGATACTTTTTATTGAATGGGTGTAAAAATAGCTTCTACAATGGATACCAACATTTCTCAACTATTGAATACACTGTATAGAAGAAAATAATTCCACCTGCTATTTTTTAGGTCATTTTAAAAATAACGTATCCTATTTAATGTAACAGGGTGATCATGGACAAGCAGTGTTAATTTCGTTGACTAAAACATTTTCGTTGACTAAAATACGACTAAAACTAAAATGGCATTTTAATCAAATGACTAATATGGGACTAAAACTAAAATGCCATTTTAGTCTAAAGACTAAAGCCTCGTACACACGAGTCGACGATCGTATACAACAGGTCGTACGAATGACCGTTGTATGCGAAATCGATCGTTAGTATTCGCGATTAGAACAGCCGACGTACGACGGTCGTACAACGGGAGTAAACTAGAAAACTTGGTAGTACCAACAAACGGTCATACGACCGTTGTATCGCGTGTACAGAGAAGTTGGTCCAACAAGTTGTATTGTGCAAAACACGCATGCTCAGAAGTCAGGAACGGCCGTATGCTAATTACATGCACCTGAACTTTCTCTTTATACGTTCACTACATTCAGCTTGGTCGTACGATCATGTAGTGCATGTCAGTATGCTAGATACAACAGCCAACGTACGATTTGGTCCGTTCGGTCGTACGACTGTCCAACCGTGTTTACGAGGCTTAAGATTAAAACTAAATTGAAATTTGATGTCAAAATTACACTGGTCTGTAGTACATGTTTATACCTCAATACCATAAATGATAACATATTGGATTTTTCACTCCAGCAGTATATAATGAGTTTGGAAATTGTAGATAAATGCTTAAATAATGCTTTACAATTTAACTAAGGCCATTATATATTAGAAGACTAAAATGAGTTTGGTCAACTAAAATGTAATGGCGATTTTAGTCGGCTAAAATGTCCTGGAGATTTAGTCGACTAAATATGACTAAAACTAAAACAATTGCAGAAGACTAAAATGGGACTAAAACAAAAATGCCATTTTAGTCCTAAGACTAAAACTAAATTGAAATTTGCTGCCAAAATTAACACTGTGGACAAGATATTCTTTCTCTACACATTACTGAGTCATGGTCCGCTTTTATATGTAGTATCAGTTGCATAACCTACAAGTAGTTAAAGTGGAAGTAAAGTCTGCTTTTTAACTTGTGCCTACAGATAAGCCTATGATAAACTTACCTGTAGGTACAGTGAATATCTCCTAAACTTGCACTGTTTAGGATATATTCACAAAGCATGCAGCCTGGGACGTCACTGGCGCATACGCTCTGAAGGGACAGCATACCCATGCCGTCCATTAGGAGCTCTGTGCTGGGGCTGGGGATCCTGTGCTCATGTGCCATTCATACAGGTTTGCGAACCTGGAAGGAAGACCGGTTGAATATAGAAGCACTGGGGAGCCGTGACAGCTGTGTGTGGAGGGGGGACAGGCAGTGTGTGGAGGGGGGACAGGCAGTGTGTAGAGGGGGGGACAGGTAGTATGTGGAGGGGGGGACAGTAGTATGTGGAGGGGGGGACAGGCAGTGTGTAGTGGGGGAGGGGACAGGCAGTGTGTAGTGGGGGAGGGGACAGGCAGTGTGTAGTGGGGGGGGGGAGGGCAGTGTGTAGAGGGGGGACAGGCAGCAGATCCCAGCTGTGTGTGAGGGTTAGGGAGCTGAAGCAATAAAGAGGGAGGAAATTCCTGTAGGGAAAACTCTTCAGCACTCACCGACCTCATGGCAAAGACATCCCAGGCTTCCATCTCGGCTCCTCCTACAGTCCAGCGCAGTGCATTTTCAGGCAGGGAGAGCACTAATATGTGAGTCAGCCACACCCCCGCCCCGCCCACCAGCTCCATCATCCCGGGAGAATCTATTTTTCTAGGAGCGTCCTCAGAGGCTGGCAGCCCTAAGGCTGATCACAGAGCACTGCAGCCAGAGGGAATGTCTGTCGGCCCCTCTTACAAGCTGATAGAGCGGAGGAGGGGGAGTTTTACATACAGCCACCCCCGCCCCACTGACCTTATCAACTTGACAGGGGACAGGCAAAATGCAGGGGCCCCCCTTGCAGCTGGGGCCCCTGGGCTTTGCCCAGGTGTGCCCTCTCGTTAAGACGGCCCTGGCGTAGAGTGAACATCGGAGGAAGAACAGAGGGAGAAGGCAGTGGCCAGAGGAAAAGAACCAGAGAGGGGAGAAGACATCAGCGGAGGAGGGAGAAGAGCCGGAGAGGGGAGAAGACATCGGTGGAGGAGAAAGAAGAGCCGGAGAGGGGAGAAGACATCAGCAGAGGAGGGAGGAGAGCCAGAGAGGGGAGAAGACATCAGCGAAGGGAGAAGAAGTCAGAAGAGAAGCCAGAGCTGCTTTAATAAATTACTGTGTCAAAAACCTGTATACTGTTTTTATTTTTGATACTTTTTTAGGAGTTTTTATTTTTGTCATATGTCCAAAAACTGTGTCATTAAATAATTTCGTCGAGACCGAAGAGAAGACTGAAGAAGAGGGAAGCGACTACAGAAGAGGGGAGAGACCGAGAGGAGGGAGGAGACGACTACAGAAGAGGGGAGAGGCCGAGAAGAAAGAGGAGGTGGCTACAGAAGAGGGGAGAGGCCGAGAAGAGGGAGGAGGCGACTACAGAAGAGGGGAGAGACCAAGAAAAGGAGACCGGTGACGGAAGAGGGAGACAAGAAGGAGGCTACAAGTGAGATGCGGTCCCGGCAGAATTGCTCTCCCGTGTGGACCCGTTTCGGGTCCCCGGGGTCGACGTTCCCCCCGGGGACGTAAAACGGACAGGGGACAGTTCAACTATTCCAGTCACCCCGCCCCCACCGACATACATTTTGAGGGGGAGGAGGCGAGATAGTCGAACATTCTCCCCGGC
>BLSH010059678.1:232926-249146 GCA_018402905.1 Glandirana rugosa | reverse complement strand
ATTTTACTTGATTTTAATTTATTTTCCCTATCCCCATTTATTTGTAGGGCACTTGCCCTAGTTTGAAGATGATTTTAGAACAGTTATATGGCTTCTACCGTTAATTAATACTTTTCAGACACAGTTTGAAGATGATCCACATTCACCTCCATTTTTGCTTTTTTTATGTTTTTATTTTTTTAAAAATATTTACAGTTATTTCCCTGTCCCCATTTTTTTGTAGGGCACTTGCCCTACCCTTACCCCCATTTTACTTCCTTTTGCAGCCCTCTGGGGCTTTCCAGGACTTTCCTACAGCCATTTTTGTGCCTAAAAGTTCGGGTCCCCATTGATTTCAATGGGGTTCGTTGTCCGTGCGATCGTTCGGGTTCCGTCCAGACCCGGACCCGGACTTTGTCCCGAAGTTCGGACGGACCAGCAGAACCCGAACTTCCAGGTGTTCGCTCAACTCTACCCAAGATCACCAAAACAGTGCTTGATGCTGCTGCACACTGCACACTCAGCAAGTGTATGATGCACCTTGTACCTTCTACTAAACAAAAACCAAGGTGTCCTGGCTCATATATACAGTTGCCTTTGTATGTGACTTCCCAAATGTCAAGAAAAGTGGATCTTGGAATGGATCACATGTGTGTAGGAGCTTACACTCTATGCTCATCCGTATACGTATTCAAGCCATCCTGCTGTTGGAGGTGTGCTAGTAATGACAGAAGAAACACTAAAAGCCAGCTATTCTGTATCTATATAGCTTGTGCTACAGTGATTGCAAACTTATGTGTTTTTAGCTATTACAGGGCTGCAACTCCCACGACCAACTGCCTTACTAAAGGCTTCTGCTTCATTTTTATTTTGCTCAATATGTTACATTACTAACAAAAGCTTTTTTTTTAATATGCGTTTCTGTTACCTTATTTATTTTTCTTGAAATGTATCTATGGCTAAAATATAAAATCATGTGACATTTGCAAATGGGGCCACTAGTGTCTACATGCTGGAGACGCAGCAGGGGTTCCCATCGAGTAGGTGTGGGTGGAAGCCCAGTTGAAAGCAATGGGAGGCTGACAGCTCCCGCAGCTAATCTGCATCCAGGGCTGATCATTTACAGGTAATCGCTACTTGAGCGATTACACGCAAGAGGCCACAAGTAGCTGTGGGAGCTGTCAGTCTCTCATTCATGTGAATGGGGACTTAAGCTAGGTTTATATCTATGCAATTGCAGTTGATGTGGTTTTCTGGTGTGTTTTGTGATGCAGTTTGCTTTTTTGAACCTGCATTATTGAATGCATTTTTCAAGCGTTTTGCGATTTATTTTTAACAAACTGTGAATAACTGGTTGTTAAGGAGCGGATGGCTTCCAAGTCCTTAACAACTGATGGGTCATCACCTGTCATCGACCCAGCATGCCCCTGGCTGACGGGGTCACACGTCACTGGGTAGCCCCCACCCCTTAGTTATTTAGGAACTGTCAGACAGCGGAGCTGTCAGACTGCGGAAGCAGTCTTTTTTTTCTTTTTTTGGGTCGACGGTGGTGGTGGGCATTGCGATTGACGATGGGTCTACAATGGGGGGGAGGGGGGCATTGTTTTTTTAAATAAAGGACTTGTCTACTGTCATTTTTTACACTACACCTTTTTTTGGTTTGATTCTGATAAGCCCCCCCCCGCCCAAAGACCCCCATAACCACCAGCCAGGGTTGTGGGGAAGAGGCCCTTGTCCCCATCAACATGGGGACAAGGTGCTTTGGGGGGTAGAGCTCTCCTGCCCCAAAGCACCCCCCCATATTGAGGGCATGTGGCCTGGTATGATTCAGGAGGGGGGGGGGTGCTCGCTTGCTTTACTGGCCTGCCAGGCTGCATGCTCGGATAAGGGTCTGCTATGGATTTTGGGGAGGACCCCACGCCATTTAAAAAAAAAAAATTGCTGAGGCATGGATTGGGGGGGACCCCACGCAAAACGCATGTAAAAAAACAACAACATAAGCAACACTTGCGTTTTTGGTGCGGTTCCATTGAAGCCTATTACATCCAATCTGCTGCAGGAAAAAAAGTCCCTGACCTTTTCCAAAAACACAATGGCTGACAAAACCCATAGTTGTAAACGTGTTCCATAGGAAACCATGTTAAATGGACTGTAGTGCGTTTCTGCGAAACGCACTAAAAAGGCATAGGTGTAAACCTAGACTAAGTGGGCACTTTGTGTCACACATTTCACAGCCTGCCTTATGAACTATAGAGGTGCTGAGAAGAGGAGTTTCAGGGGGCAGAGTCAGTACAGGGATCACTGCTTGTAGTCAGTAAGGTGCCATGGGATTTGTAGTTCTTAGAAATGGAACGTCAACAGCTGAGGAGAAGCTACAAAAGCATGCAGGGAATCCAGGAGGTTGTAAAAAGAGATGACCAGCTGACAGGTAGCACTTGTAACATTTTGCCTTGTACACACGTTCAGATTATCGCATGATAAAAATTGGTTTCGGAATAATCATACGATAGTCAGCCGTCCAACAATATCCAAAGGGACAAACATGAAAACTTTGCTCGGACGATAGCCCAGAGAATATCGTTTAATCAGTACAGTATGCGTCCGCTAAAAGTCGATAGACAAACACTACGCATGATCATGAACGTAGCTACGCAAACAGGAAAGTTTTCAAGAAGCAAAGAAAAAAAAACGTACTTTTAGTACAGTGCTTAAATGCACTGTTGTATTTGATATAAGTATCATACATCTAAATGCGAACGATAAGTCGCACGATAATCTGAACGTGTGTACGAGGCATTTTCAGGTAAGCTTTTATTGGATTGTCAAATCATTTATATTGATATTACAATACTGATGTTATAAAAGTGCATGCCGTGACTATAGAACTCTTTTAATGAATACTCTTGGTAAACAAATATCACATATTGAAAGTAGTGGCATTGTTGTACTCATGCCATGTGGCACCTTCCAGCTGTGACTGCGGTATTATCATTCTGTACACCTGGAAGGTCTGCATTCTTCACAATGTAAAGTGCAGGACTTTTCAAGTTACAATGACTTCCTGTACTGGCTATTGTTTTTCTAATTGCAGGGGAAGCTGAGGATGGCTAGGAGCTGCTTCCCACTGTGTATAGCAGGCTGCATGCAGCATTCATTGTCCTTTCTAAACATCACACAACCAATCAAGCAGTTTTATACAGTACATGCCAATAGGACTTGGTGATTCAGGGCAAGTGGAGTTCCAGGTTATTACTACCTATGCGTAACCACTTGCTCACTGGGCATTTATACCCCCTTCCTGCCCAGGCCAATTTTTAGTAGGCTTGTGCAATTTGTTTTGTTCCGAACTTCGTTTTTACCGAGGTTTTCAAAATTCGGCAGTTCGAACGAATTCCGAATTTCTGAATTTTTCAGAATTTTCGTTTTCCCGATTCGAAATTTGCAGTAATTCAGCAATTGCGGCAATTTGTAAATTCGCTGTAATTCGGTAATTGCGGTAATTCGTAAATTTGTGGTAATTCGCCAATTGCGGAAATTCGTGGTAATTCGGTAATTGCGGTAGTTTGGAGATCGGATCAGCCGAAAATCTGAAATTCGAAAATCCGAAAATAAGAAAGGTATTGGAATTTTCTTGAAAATATCTTAAATAAATTTCATATTTAAGTTCACTTACAGCCAACTTTTCAAGGAGATTCCAATATCTATAATTTAATAGTTAGTTATTATTATTTCAAACGTTCTTTCTTATTTCCAAATTTCTGAAATTTTCCGTCAGGCTTCTGCCTCTGGGAGTCATGCTTGTAACTGTCAGTCTTGCAATGCCTCATGGGACATATCATTTAACGACAGCTGGAGGGCTGCAGTTGCGCACCCCATCTGTGAATATTACCCATTCTTGGGTGGGCTGTAGTAGTGAAGAAGTGTAAGGTGCATCCAAGGGCTGTATACTAGTTTAATTATAAGATGCGGGGGTTCAAAACATGGAATGGTACAGCTAGGGAATTACACTTATACCAGTTCCGGACCGGCTCGTGTTCATTTACTGCTGCAGAGTGGCACGTTCCCGCGAATCGCCATCTATATACGATGCCTCACTCATGCACGGCTAGCAGGCGGGAGCACTGCCGCCGGCTCTGCAGCAGTATAGCCGCGGGTCCTGACTCGATGTCCGCTAGCTACTCACGATTGCCTGGCAGAGAAGAAAGACGGGGAACTGCCGATTTAAACACCGCTGTTCCCCACGCTGTCAGGCAGCATGTAAGAGATCTACTGATCCCTGTCACTGGGATCAGTTAGATGTCTTATGCCTATAGTAGCCCAGCCCCCTCACAGTTAGAACACGCCTAGCGAACACAGTTAACCCCTAGATCGTCCCCTGCAGGTTAACCCCATCACTGCCAATGACAGTTATACAGTAATCAGTGGATATTTACATTTCTGATCGCTGTATAAATATCATTGGTTCCAAAAATTGTCAAAAATGTCTGACATGTCCGCTGCAATATCACAGTCCCAATAAAAATCACAGATCGCTGCCATTACTAGTAAAAAAAGAAAAATAGTAAAAACACCATAAATTAATTCTCATGTTTGTAAACACGGCAACTTTTGCACAAACGAATCAATAAACGCCGATCGCACTTTTTTTTTTACCACAAATATGAGGAAGTATATATATCAGCTAAAACTGATGAATACATTTGTTTTTCTTTATATATTTTATTTGGATATGTATTATAGCAAAAAGTAAAAAAATATTGTTTTTTTTTTCAAAATTGTCGCTCTTTTTTTGTTAATATCGGTGATCAGAAGTAACGCAGAGGTGATCAAATACCACCAAAAGAAAGCTCTATTTGTGGGGAAAAAGGACATAAATTTAATTTGGGTGCAACGTCGCACGACCGCGCAATTGTGAGTTAAAGCGCTGCAGTGCCGAATTGCAAAAAGTGCTCTGGTCCTATGGTGGGAAATCCTTCCGGTCCTTAAGTGGTTAAATAAAATCCCATTCATAAAAAAAATAAATTGGCTTATGAAGGGGTTAAAAGTATTAGCAGTTTGTAACCTCTATTATCATGAATGTTTAAAATGAATCTAAAATACTTACATGCCATAGGGAGGTTGTTAATAAATTTGCAGTTTTGCAATCTGGAGTAGAAGTACCTAAAGGTAATTCTGTAATTCAGTTCAAAATGATAAAGCTTTTTGAGCTTGAAAGTGGTAGAGCGGATTTTTTTTCCATTTTCTATTTCTTTCTTCTTGCTCCAAGTTTTCTTAATAGTGCTCCTTTCTTTTGGGGCTTCTTGACTTCTGTACAGTTCTAGATTATTCATGATAGACACTTACCTCCAAACTTTTTGAAATGGGAATGAGGGATACCTTTTAGCAAAAGTATGTAGGCATAGGACACACCTCCTGCCACGCCCCCTTAAAGGAGAATTATACATATAAAAAAACATGTAATAGGTCTCCGGGGGGACACAGACTATCTGTGAACACCACCAATCCCAATTCAAATGAAATAAGAAAAACCTCTGGTTGTGGAACTTTAGAGGTAGTGACGCAGAACAAATTGTTGGCATAAAATTAAAGATTTATTGTTACACAAAAAACAACAACATATATATAGGTGGAGGGGTTTGCGAATACATCCCCTACTCCAAACCTTCTGGTGTCTGATAAAAGCAAGTTTATAACAACATATATTGCACAAACATACATATAAAAATATTGCACTGTTACATTCCGCAGTCCTACAAAAGTAAGGAGAGCCGACGCGTTTCAGGTTCAAGCCTTTCGTCAGGGGCTATTTTGCAGAATATATAATTTGAACTTGTCTATTAAAAGAGAAATAACACCAGTGAGTACATGATGGAGAAAAATAGAAGCAACACAAATTGCACATATAGAACGAGAGAGAGAAAAATATATATATATTTTTTTGTTTAAAAATGAATTACCAACACAATATAGCTTGCCAAGAATAATCCCCTCATTTCTTCCACCTACCTAACGGTGTATTGTGAGTGTCTTGAGAGGTCATATAAAAAACATTAGGTAAACCCACAAGTGCTTTTTTTTTTTTTTTACCACTGCTATTGCTTTATATTGGCTTTTGACATTTACAAATGTAGCAATTTAGAAATCGGATGAAAGGTTTAGCACTGGGAAACCCTTTTGGAAAGATAAAAAAGTGCATTTTATATACAACTATATAGATCAGACCAAAATGAGGGACAAAAGAGGGGGAAAGAGGGACAGAGGGACTTTGTTCCAAATCAGGGACAGTTGGGAGGTATGTAGACAACCTGATATCATGTGAGCGCTTGGGAAGGCATTCTGAATCTACAGCAAGGCTGCTGGATCCTGTCTACTCTAGTCTTGCTTTTGCTTCATATGCTACATAGACTGCTAAGCCTGGACCCAGAACCTACCCTCTGAACCTACCTTTGATTTATTGGTTTCACATTATTCCTCGTTATGCGGCTTTTTATTTCTCTTTTAAATTTTATGTCATTAATGATGTGCCATGAAGGAAAAACCACCAGACATACGTTTGTAAAATTCTTTTTTTTTTGCACTCAATAAAAATGATTGAAACAGCTTTTGCAGATAATACATATTTTTTTTTATGAATTTATTTGATAATGACGATGGTCGAGGGGTACTGGTTGAGATGCACCAAGGAGTAATACATGTTACAAATTATTAATCCAAGTTTTACAAGGCTGGATTCTGCATAGAAATTGATCACAATACAATCTCCACTGCAATTTTAAAAGAAAAATCTATTTTTGAAAATAAACATTTATTGCTTGAAGTAGAACTATAGGCAAAACCATTTTCATTTTGGATAGAGTAAAGGATGGTTTTAACCCCTGTAAGTCTTTTTTTGCCATCTGAGTCTCATTGGGGACAACCCAAAATGTGGGATTTTCTTATACTTTCACTTTCAATGGTAATGGTAAACAGGACAAATAGAGAGGGTGAATCTTCTTGAAATGGAACATCAGTCATTTTTTCCATCTATTAAATCTTCTGCCCTTGTTGTTTTAACTTTGGATAGTAAAACTTTTTTTTCTGCCAGTAAATACCTTATACAGCCCACCTCCTGTTTCTTGTCTGGAAAAATGCCTCGGCATTTGACATCATGCACAGCTCTCTCTCTCACTCTCATGAGATTTTGAAAGGAAGGGAGGGGGGATGAGTCATAAGAGGGCCAATGAGAGCTGCAGGGCTGGAGGTGTGCTTCTGTGTGTCTGTGTAAATCCAGGAAGTGAACAGGCAGCAGCTTCAGCTGACCACAGTTAAAATGGATGCAGCCAGACTCAGTGGAGGGAGATTTCTGCAACATATTGGCAAGTACAGAATCACCATATACATAAAATAATATGCAAAGTGGTTGGAGGGAAGCTTCAGAATGGCAAAGATGTTTTTATTACAAATTATGTGAGCAGACTGCAGTTCCTCTTTAATGGGGGCACTGTGTGTGCAATAAAAACATAATAGGTGCTCCAATCCATATCCACTCTGTCCAAAACTAAAAAAAAGTTTTGCCTTTAATTATACTTTAAGGGGTCTCTATTATAATAGTCATGCATATGTAGAGGAAGTATTACCTGTATGTGATCCCTCTTTTTTGAGCGTGGTCTGAGCTGGTCTAAAGCCTAGTAGACACCAGCCGAATGCCGGCCGATATCGGTCAGTTCAGTAGAAACTGTCCGGCATTCGGCTCGTGTGTATGGCAGCCGGTCCGACAGACGTCGGCTGTTTAGCCAGCTTCTGTCAAAGGCTCATGACCGAAAACGGTCTGCCAACTGGCTCCCCATCACTGCTCTCAGCCAAGGGCCAGAGTGTTCTGGCAGGGGCACCACCCCCCTGTCAGAACACAATAGCTCAGCAGGGGAGATTGCTGTACTAACATTGGATTGTTAGTACAGCAGCTCCGACCTGAGTTGACAGTTTTTTTTTTTTGTTCAACCCGCTGGGTTGAATGAAAAAAAAAAATAGTGGTGTGTACTAGACTTTAATCAGGAAAAAACTTTACTCCTTAAAGCGGAGTTCCACCCAAAAGTGGAACTTCCGCTTTAAGTCCTCCTCCCCAGCTCCAGATGCTGAAACTGAGCTTTTGGGGAGGAGGGGGGTGGGGATACCCTATTTTTAGGGGTACTTCCGCCCCGGTTGCCTTAGGCGATCGGAAGTGGAAGGACTCCTTCCCCCTCCCTCCCGAAGTCTTCTGGGACACAGGACAGGTCCTAGAAGACTTCGGGACCAATCACAATGCGCAGCGCCGCTCGCGCATGCGCAGTGTGCGCCCGGCCATGAAGCCGCGGCCGGGTGCCCACAGTAGCAATGCCGGCACCACGGAGGGGAGGCGGAGAGGAGCGAGGCTCCGTGCGGCTCCATCGCTGGACCGGGAGACAGGTAAGTGTCGGTTTATTAAAAGTCAGCAGCTACACTTTTTGTAGCTGCTGACTTTTAATAAACCTAAGGAAAGGGTGGAACTCCGCTTTAAGCCTTATTATAGGCTTACCTGTTGGTTAAAGTGGTTGTCAAGAGTTGACAACCACTTTCATTTATAGGGTTTTTATGTATTTATTTATTTTTTACTAGTAATGGTGGCGATCTGCGGTTTTTAGCGGGACTGCGACATTATGGCGGTCATGTTGGACACTTTTGGCACTTTTTTGGGACCATTGGCATTTATACAGCGATCAGTGCTATGAAAATGCACTGCTTACTGTGTAAATGTCACTGGCAGGGAAAGGGTTAACACTAGGGGGCGATGAAAGGGTTAAATGTGTTCCCTGGGATGTGTTACTAACAGTATGGGGGCTGGGCTGACTAGGGGAGGAGAGTGATCGCGGCTCCCATATACAGGGAACATACGATCACTCTCCTTCTCCCCTGTCAGAATGGGAATGTTTACATTAGCGGTCCCCGTTCTGTCACTGTGGGGGAGCGATCGCGGGTGACCTGCGGACATTGAGTCCACCCCACCCGCTCCCTCGCTACACAGTGAGAGCACGCATGCCCACGATCCTCGCTCTTGCCGCTGCTGTCAGGTGACGGAGGTTTGCGACATCGAGACAGACTGCCACCGTCAAATGATGGAGGGCGGTCATTATGTGGTTAAAGACTTCACCTTTTCCAGAAAATAGCATATGCAGTCAAGGAGCCAGAATAGATATTACAAAACTATGCAGCCTTGCAAAATATCACTTCATGTTATTGTCAGACCTGTGGGCCACTTGGGGTCCCCTGGAAGCAGTGGCAGCCTGTCCATTAGGGGCGCCCCCCCTACATGCAGGGCGCCAGATGCATGAATTCCAGTCGGGGATTTTTTTTTTAAGCACATGATTAGAGCCAGAGGCTCTAATAGGCTTCAAAAAGAGGATGGCCATGGGGTGCAGATTGTTTGGCGCCCCCCCCCAAAAAAAAAGCACCAGCTGCCACTGCCTGGAAGCCTAAAAATCTAGGAGCAAGGAGAGATGACGATAACTGGGAGCTTCCTGGATGCAAATTTTGCAAAGCTGTGCATTTTACAAATCTGCTTACATTTAGACAGACTTAGAGACAGTCGAATGTAATACGGATCTGCCTGTCCATAGACTAACAAAGAGCTTCTGTTCAGATCTGCCTGAAGAGCTGATAGACTGGACTGCCAGTGTGAAAGGGGCCTAAAGGAAACAGTACAATGCTATTGTAACATCTGAGGCCAGCCTCAGACTATCTTGTTTATAGATTCTATATTGACAGAGCTTTCTTTAACCACTTGAGCTCCAGAAGATTTTACCCTCTTTGTGACCGGGCCATTTCTTGCTATTTAGCACTGCTCTACTTTAACTGGTAATTGAGCGGTCATGCAACACTGTACCCAAACTAAATTGATATCATTTTTTTCACACAAATAGAGGTTTCTTTTGGTGGTATTTGACCACCGCTGGGTTTTTAATTTTTTTTTGTGATATAAAAGAAAAACTGAAAGTTTGAATTTTTTTTTTTTAACTTTCTGCTGTAAAACATATCCAATAAAAAAAATGTAAGAAACAAAAATCTATTTTCTTCATAAATTTTGGCCAAAATATATTCTATTACATGTCATTGGTTAAAAAAAAAATCCCAATGATTGGTGAATGTTACAGTCCCTGCCAACTATGGTATATATATTGGATTTTTATTTTTTTAATACTACTAATGATGGTGAACAGCGACTTATAATGGGACTGTAATAGTGAGATGGAAAATCTGACACTAACTGACGCTGGGGGGAACTTACTGTCACTGACCTCACCAGTGACATTAATACAGTGTTAATTTTGGCAGCAAATTTCAATTTAGTTTTAGTCTTAGGACTAAAATGGCATTTTAGTTTTAGTCCCATTTTAGTCTCTTGCAATTGTTTTAGTTTTGGTTGTATTTAGTCGACTAAATCTCCAGGACATTTTAGTCGACTAAAATCTCCAATACATTTTAGTCGTCTAAAATCTAATGGATGTAGTTAAATTGTAATGCATTATTTAAGCATTTCTCTACAATTTCCAAACTCATTATATCCTGCTGGAGTGAAAAATTGAATATGTTATTTATGGTATTGAGATATGAACATGTACTACAGTGTTAATTTTGATGTCAAATTTCAATTTAGTTTTAGTCTTAGTCTTTTGACTAAAATGGCATTTTAGTTTTAGTCATATTTTAGTCATCTCAATTGTTTTAGTCGTATTTTAGTCGACTAAAATGGTATTAAGTTAGTCTACTAAAATGTTTTAGTTGGTTTTAGTTGACGAAATAAACACTGCATTAATACAGTGATTAGTACAGATGGGCTCAGACTTGTTCGGGATCCCTCCTGCCCGATCCCGCTAGGTAGCCAACACTGCACACCGCTAATCACAGGCAGTGAGACATTTCTCGATCTGTGCGGTTGGGGACCGCAAAATGTCTCACTGCCTGTGATTAGCGGTGTGCAGTGTCGGCCTCCTAGTGGGATCGGGCAGGAGGGATCCCGAACACACCTGAGCCCATTCCTAGTGATTAGTGATAACACACAGTACTAATGACACTGGCTGTGAAGAGGTTAACATCTAGGGCGATCAAGGGGTTAAATGTGTGCCTAACTGTGTAATATGTGCTGCTTTTACTACTAGATCTCTCAATGCTTTGCAGGGATGAGAAACTGACAGATCAGCAGGTCCTGAATCAATAGCTGGGACATACTGGCAGGCTCTCGCTGTGTACAATCACAGTGGGTGCCAGGTGGGGGGGCATACACCCTAAACCCAGAAGTAGGTGTCGCGTACATGTTTTTGAGGTGTTCCAGATGTTTTTTTGTCCTTTTTTTTTTTCCTTCCTCTTGTTTTTTTTTCACAGTACTGGGGGCTGGTGAGTTTTTGATGCTTTTTCCCGCATTCCCATACAGTTCTGTGCAGGAAAAATGCAGCATGTTCTTCTTTTTTTCAAACAAAACGTGGGGTCCGATGTCAGGGAAAAATCGGCACCAAAAAAAAGCGATTTCATTGACGTTTTGCATCGGCGTTAATGAGCGTTGGCGTCAATAAGCGTTTTGTTTGAAAAAAACATTCCTCTGCTATTTTGTTAACTTGAAAATGCCGGCTAACGTTGGTACGGCATTACTGCGCGTTAGTGAACGTTTTGCCGGCTCGGCATCAAAAACGCTACAGCCTTGGAACTAGCGTTGCCACCTCATCCCTTTAAACCCGAACACATATGAATTACACAGGTTCTGTGGCTAATTTAATGTAGATAAGGCACCAAGTGAGTTTAATTATCACCTTAATCAGCCACAGAGCCTGTGTAATTCATATGTGTTCGGGTTTCAAGGGATGAGGGGGCAACCCTACTTGGAAAGCGCTGGCTGTGGGTTCTACTTTCAGTTCACTAACACCGATGCCGTCTACAGCTCAAAAACGTTGGCGTTTTTATGGGGCCATTGAATAGCATGGAGAGCTATAAAACGTGGCGCTAAAAACGTCCGTGTGTATGAGGCCTTAAATCTGCCCAGCAACAAATCCCCACTCCCCCCAAAAAAACACAAATCACGGTAAAAACGCAGAAAGCGCAGCCGCATAGGCGCAAACTTAGACTTAAATTCCAAAAACCGCACACGCAGAAGTGCGCAGTAATTGCGGCGTAATATGATGTACATCCTGAAGGGTCAGTATAGGGAAGAGCCCATTATTGTAATCCTAGACATTTTCCTGCTCACACTAATAAGCCATTGATAAATGGAAGGTGCAGCCAGCCGAGGATATCACCAATCTTCCCAGCAGGGCATCACACACTCATTAGAGAAGGCAATATATTGTGATCTTCAGTGTGCCATTAATCTGGGCACAAAGCGCTGCCCTCCCTCCCCTGACAAGCTCTCACATCATTAGCTCCAGCACATTGATTAAGACTGGGAGTAAGAGAGCAATCGCCTGCAGGAAGTAGATGGTGTACAGGAGCGCGGAGCATTCTGGGAGATGTAGTCCCGGAGCCGGACACAGCTATAGGGAGGGTGGTAGAGAGGACTTCATTTCCCAGCAGCAGTGCGGAGTGTCCCTGTGCCTGCACGGAGCTGTGCTCACATCTCAATCCATTGTACTGTGTTGTTGGTGCTTTTCACATTCCACTGGACGGTGAAGTGTAAAGTGCAGAGCATGGGGGATGAGCAGGAGATCATGTGTAAGCTGGAGAGCATCAAGGAGATCAGGTACTGTGTGTATGGGCGATCTCTTCTGCATGGAGACTATTGTTATTTTAGGAGGAATTCCGATTGCTAATCGGAGACGATCAATGATCATTGGATGAGAGCGATTGGAAGTCACCAGCAGGTGCTGCCTTATAATAGATCTAGAGAGGAGCCAATCCCCATCGGGGATCCCTGGCTATCAGGATGGATTACTTGTAGATCTGCTCCTTTCTATCACCCTGGCTGTAGATTTATGACAGATCAGAGGGTGAGAACATTGTCATGCCCCCAATCAGTGCCCAGTGTGGGCAGGTTGGAGCCCCATTCATTTCCATGGATGGGGGACACAAAAGCCATCGGATTTCCTCCTGCTGGCCTCCAACATAACAGGAGAAGAGAGCTGTCCCTTTGTAACCTGTGTCTGATGGAAGCTGCACTGACTTTATCTGTAACTATGCCGTATCCCCAAAGCTGCCCATATATTCCAATAAATCCAAGCCGATTTCCCCGTCTACACATTGCAGGTGGATGGGGGAATCCTCCCCGCTGTGTCCCTGTAGAGCTGCGGCCCATCAGTTCAGAGCGGATGAATTTTGCAGAAAACACGCGTTTGGCTTTCATTTCTTCGAATGGCACCCTAAACGTGCTAAAAAGGGCATTTTGTAACATGAAATGCACAAAAATGTGTAAAACGCGCTGGTCACAAAATGCGTCAGCTCCAAAAAAGTCACTGGAGCTACATTGGTGCGTTTTTCAGAGTGTAGGGCAATTCATTCAAAGTCAATGGGCTGCCCTACACGTCGCACTAAAATAGAGCAAAAAACATGATGCTCCCGTGCCGTCCCAGGTGTGAATGCAGTCTAATTTCCTATACACACCATACGAAAATCGGACTTCAGAAAGTGATGTGTTGTTGTGTATGTGTAGTGTAGGTTTGGACGACACCTGTACTGATTATACAAAAATCGTACGATCTGGTATCATGCTTTTCCGATTAGATAATATTGGCTGTAGTGGTCAGCTCTTGAAAGCTGTATACTAATGATCAGATTATCATATGATTGCGTCGAAAGTGGTATTTTCCAGGGTGGATAAAAACAATTATTATTATTTTTTTTAATTTAAATTAGATTTTTTTATTTTTATCAGATTCATTTTAATAAAATGCTTTTTGAGTAAAAAAAAATCTATCTAAATATTGTTTTCTATTTAGGATGCATTAATAATTTTAGTTTAATTCTCATGAAATGGAGCTTAGTTATGTAGCATGAGGCTGTATATTCTGCAATATTTACATTTTTGTAAACTCATTCAATGAATCCAAGCTCTGGAAGCTGAGATAAGATGCAACAAAGTTCAGGAATATTTCTTTATCCCATTGTTTTGCAAATCTATGTACACTACAAACTATGATTGAATCGGTTCTGATATCACTGTTTTACTAACTTGGCTCAGGGGTGCTTACAATGATCAGCTTTTATTTATTTATGTAAAATCTTTTACACATGTACGTCATTTGGCTTTAAGTGCAGCTACCAGGCATTACCCTGGTATTGTTTTTTTCTGCTGGCAGCCCACTTATGTAAAAGCCATCCTAGTGGCTAATTAGCCTCTGGATGGCTTTTACAGGAGGCAGGATGGGTCCCCCTCCTGAAGTGAAAGCCATCGCACCGGTGCTTACTGCAGAGATCGTCGAGGACCGTAAGGTCCCTGATGATCTCTGTGGTATAGAAAACCAGAAGAGATGATCAGTTTTGTCACTTTCAGTTTTCTGGATGTAAAATTGTGTGATCAGATGCTTGTCTAATAAACTCCAGATCTCCATAAAGAGTATCTGTCACTGCTTATTGCTGTCACAAGGGATATTTTTCGGTATGACTGCAATAAGTAACATTTTTAAAGTGCTACAGTCTCCATTGCTCATGCGCAAAGGCAAATACACGGATACTTAAATTGGAGTTCCAGTGCAAAAAGTGTAGCTGCTGACTTTTAATAATCGGCCACTCACCTGTCAGACGGTCCAGCGATGCGGCCGCCCGATGCCTCACTCCTCTCCCCCTCCTCCGTGCCGCGCTGGCATCACAAGTGTGGGCGCCTGGCTTTGGCTCCAAAGCCGGGTGCGCACTGCGCATGCACAAGCCGCGCTGCACACTGTGAATGGCCAGTGTATCTTCTGGGACCTGTGACGTGTCCCAGAAGATCGCAGAGAGGGAGGGGGGTCAGGACAGGAAGTGGGACTTGGACCCCAGCACCAGGACAGGAAGTGGTACCGGGGAGCCTGTGAAAACAGGATCCCAGGTCCCCCCCCCCCAAAAAATGGCATGCCAATTGTGGCCAGGTCAGTTTTTCAGGCGGACCTGATCGGACGCTCTATTCGGCCCTATGGAGAGGCGGATTGCAGCAGTGACTTGTCCGCTGACATCCGCCAGTATCCGATCTGATCCTGTGTGTGAAATCCAGACGGGTGGAAACCCTATTTTCAATCCATCTGGAGAATTGGATCGGATAGGATCAGATAAAAATGGACAGGCGGTCTGTTTTCATCCGATCTCCATAGAGGAGAGCGGGACTCTGACAGGTTTATCTCTGCACAATGAGCTGAGAACGGATCTGTCATCCGCCTGCTCAGCGGGGATCAGTGGAGCGATCCCTGCTGAGCAAAGCAGAGTCTGTACACAGACAAGCTTGTGTGAGAGACCCTTCAGAAAGAATTCTGCCTCAACATTTTTAGATCCAGGGTGATGCTCTCTGCTATTTTGGGTTAATATGTAGCAGTTTTCAAAGTAATTCTGCTTTTTATGTAATATGCAGTGTAAGTTTTTTGTACTGAAGCCAGTCAGATCAAACTGATGTAATTTGATTCCTATATTTCATTCATTGTCTGACCTCTTCAGAAGCCCTCTAAGGCCTGATTCACACCTGTGCATTTTTAGTGCTTTTTGCATTTTGCAGATTTGCACTACAGAACGTGTTGCATAAGAAACCATGTTAAATGGACTTCAGTGCAAATCTGCAAAATGCACTAAAAAGGCATAGGTGTGAATCAGGCCTTACTGATCCTTTTCAGGTTAAGAATTGATTGACTGGGTTGCATATTCTTGAATGATTGCTGATAAGCCTGCAATGGATGTTGTATTGCAGAGCTCCCCTTGCTCCTTCGTAGGCCTAACCACTTAAAGTGGTAGTAAACCTTCCTATCATTTTCAGCCAAGGAAGCTGCCATCTTGGCCTCTGTTTAATCTACAACTGCCATGATGCTGCACATGTGATCAGCTATGACATGAAATTCACCAATCCGGATGCTTCCTCGTTCCCCTCGAGACGTTATGTTGTAGGTAACGTCCGAATAGTCGTTAGTAAGTTCTTATACGTTGGGTCAGTTAGTTAAGAATTGGACTTTTCCTAGTCATTCCGGACTAAGTGTGGATACGGAAAAATCACGTAAAACGTCTAAACGTGACTTCAGGTAAATTGTACCAAAGAATACGTTGTGCAAGACATCACGTTTAGACGTTTTACGTTTTTCGTGATTTTTACGTGTCCACAC
>BLSH010059678.1:222886-232916 GCA_018402905.1 Glandirana rugosa | reverse complement strand
ATTTGATTCCTATATTTCATTCATTGTCTGACCTCTTCAGAAGCCCTCTAAGGCCTGATTCACACCTGTGCATTTTTAGTGCTTTTTGCATTTTGCAGATTTGCACTACAGAACGTGTTGCATAAGAAACCATGTTAAATGGACTTCAGTGCAAATCTGCAAAATGCACTAAAAAGGCATAGGTGTGAATCAGGCCTTACTGATCCTTTTCAGGTTAAGAATTGATTGACTGGGTTGCATATTCTTGAATGATTGCTGATAAGCCTGCAATGGATGTTGTATTGCAGAGCTCCCCTTGCTCCTTCGTAGGCCTAACCACTTAAAGTGGTAGTAAACCTTCCTATCATTTTCAGCCAAGGAAGCTGCCATCTTGGCCTCTGTTTAATCTACAACTGCCATGATGCTGCACATGTGATCAGCTATGACACCAGCCATTGGATGGTTTGATAGTATGGTTTAGAGTACAACCAATGGGAGTGTTACATTTCCGGAAATGTGACTGGTTTTTAACCTGTTAAATGCATGGGTTTACTACCGCTTTAAGGACCAGGCCTTTTCTGACACTTTTTGTTTACAAGTAGAAATCAGTATTTTTTGCTAATTGCTAGAAAATTACTCCAAGCATATATATATATATATATATATATATATATATATATATATATAAAATCAGAGACCCTAGAGAATAAAATGGCAATCGCTACTCTCAATATTTTTTTAAGCACTTTTTTATTCCTATCACAAGAAATGTAAATGGCCCTTATGATAGAAATAAGGGATGACAGGCCCTCTTTATGAAGACCCCAGATCTCTCCTCCTATCCTTGAAAGCGTTAGATAAAAAAAAACATTGATCGTCTGCTTTAAAAAAAAAAAAAGTTTTTACATCCGCCCTAGACCTGAAGTGACATCATGACATTGCTCCAGTCCTCCTAGATCATAGAGGTGAGGAGAGATTATCCGGTTTCTACTCATCTCTGTGGCTAGCCACGCATACCGCCAGATCCTTCCCGACCCCTCCTGCTGCTAATCAGCTGCTGTGGTCACTTTTATGAGAAAACGAATTGCTGGCTGAAATAATACCGGGGTTATGGCTGATAGCTTCAGCCATAACCCCGGTAAACCACTTCAAAACCGTCACATATATACCTATTGCGGTCTTGAAGTGGTTTTAAACAGGCTTTGCTTAGCTGATCCTAAGGCACCTTTCACACTGCTGAGATTTAAAAATCATGCGGTTTTGGCGCCGCAATCTTGACACGATTTTCAGGGAATGCCTCTGTAAACTTGAGGTCTATGGACCTCAACTCGTATCAAAGTCGGACCAAAGTAGTACAGGGACTACTTTGAAGTCGGTACGATTTGAAGTCGCACAGATATGAATGGGAATCATGGGGTACGACTTGTCATGTGACTCTGATGTTCAAAGTCGCAGGAAAAGTCACACAAGTGTGAAAGGGGCCTAACATGCATGTTTATGTAAAACTCATTTGTATGGCAGGTTATAAACAATGCCCATGTGCATAGAAATCTGCACTGGACTGGTAAACCATTCGATAGGTTGTTGGTAGATATAGAAACAATAAATTGGTAGGTGTTTATCTTGGGGAATTCATTGACCAAGGGTGGGCATTGGTAATGTACTCAATTGGGAATTTGGCGCTGCTACTCCACCGCTCATTGGTCCGATGAACGAACTCTGCCGGAAAACGATCAAACACTACAAGCTTGCCCTGCAGCCTTCTCCTATTTTCCCTATATTGGGCCACCCAAATTTTTCCCAAGGTTTGAAGACCCCCTATTTCCAGAGACTGTTCATTGCTGACATATATAATGTAACATATCGCCTGATAGTTGACCACATCTCCAGCAGGTTCAGGGAGTGTCAGGGTACATGGAGGGGAATTTATCAAATCTTAAGCAGACAAAATCTGAAGGTGTGCAAGATGACCAATTGGATTCTATCTTTCTTTTTCAAAATTGAACTGAACAAGCTGAAGATAGAAGCAGATTGGTTGCTATGCACAGCTGCTCCAGATTCTGTGTGCTCCAGTTTTGATAAATTCCCCCCATGGTGTTTCCAACTGTTGGGGTGCGGTACCAATCGGTAGCGATTTTGTAATCAGATTCTTGGTTTCTGTGGATGACTTGTAAGAAAGTGTGAGTGTTTTGGCACGTGCTAGTGATATATCAGACTGATGTGAAAAAAAAAGGCAAATAGAAATTTCTAGGATATATCAGTAGAGAGATCACCAGCAGGAGGAAGGAGGTTCTGATTCCTCTATATAGATCTTTAGTGAGACCTCACTTAGAATACTGTGTCCAGTTCTGGAGACCACACTTACAAAAAGATATTGATAAAATAGAACGAGTTCAGAGACGGGTAACAAAAATGGTGAAATATTTGGGGGATAAAATCTATCAAGAGCGACTTCAGGAACTTAATATGTACAGTCTGGAGGAAAGAAGGGAGAGGGAGACATGATTGAAACCTTTAAATACATCAAGGGGGTGAATAAGGTTCAGGAGGGCAGTCTTTTCAATATGAAACCAAAATCAAGAACACGGGGACATGACCTCAAACTAACTGGAGGAAAGTTCAAAACTAATGATGGAAAGTATTATTTTAGTGAAAGGGTGGTTGATTGGAATAAACTACCAACAGAGGTTGTGAGACAGTCAACAGTAAACTGCTTCAAACATGCTTGGGATAGACATAAATCTATAGCCAGACAACAAGGTTAATAAAAACAAAAATGGGCAGACTCGATGGATTACTCAATCTTTTTCTGCCGTCACTTTTCTATGTTTCTATGCAGGGTGGATTTGATTTAAATCAAGTCTATTTAAATCATGATTTAAATCTCTAGTAAAAAGGCTTGATTTAAGTCATAATTTTTAAAGGGCAACTGTCGTTTCTGTTCCGCAGCGCCTCCTCTTACCCGCTGTTGACTCACCGACAGTCCCATTGACTTTAATGGGACAGCTAGTGATGCGGCAGTGACACCACAAGGTGAGGGATGTGGCGGCAGCAGGTGAGTGGATGCCCGCTAACAAGCACTGCCATGATGGATCTGAAATGACAGGTGCTCTTTAAACGTAAGGACTCATTCTTAGTTAGAATCTTTAATATTTGCAAACAAAATGAAGGTTTCCTATTTAGAATAATAAGCTGTCAGGTTAGTAATACAGCGATATCAGAACTGATTCAATCATACAGTTTGTAGTGTACATAGATTTGCAAAATAATGGGATAATGGAATATTCCTGAACTTTGTTTTAGCTCAAGGTTACCGTGAAATTGTGTGAATGCATCAATGCAGTGCATTTTATCTCAGCTTGTAGAGCTTGGATTTATTGAATGAGTTTACCAAAAATGTAAATATTGCAGAATATACAGCCTCATGCTACATAACTAAGCTCCATTTCATGCTGAATAAACTAAATTATTAATGTATCTTAAATAGAAAACTATCTTTAGATAGATTTGTACTTCAAAAGCATTTTATTAAAATTAATTCAATAAAAATCAAAAAATCAATTGAAATCAAAAAAATCAGATTTTTTTTTTATTTTGTTTTAAAAAAAATCATAGATTTTTATCCACCCTGTTTCTATGTCAAAGTGATTGCACTACCCCATGGCTCTGTGCAATGGTACATTATGGTAACATTTCACATTAATGATCTGTTTTGTTGGATCTTCATACGATCCAATAAAAATTGTTCCATCTATGGCTAGTCAGTAAAACGTTTCTCAAGGGCTAGATTTTTGTTCATGCATGCAACTGCCATCTTATGTCTGTAACTTTTAGTGTAAATGTATTTTTATTAGAACATTTTCAAAAAGTTAACTAAACATGGCTTAGCTTCATTTACCAATACAGAACACAACATTTCGACAGCAGCTTAACAAGGTCTTATGTCGTGTGTACAAAAATTTGACACTCATTGCCAACACATATTGTATAAGATAAGTGGCCACATGTTCTTCAGAGGAACCATTCAGTCGTAGTATATATAGCGTGCATTTAAAACGAAAAATGCTATGCTCCTGGCAACATGCCTTGGGGATAGAAGTCAGCAGTAGAAGTTGGTAAATGATGAAAAATGAAAGCTTCTCTCCACAGTAAATAGGGAAAAAGAGCGAGAGGATGGTGGGGTGGGGTGGGGGCCTCACAGCCTTGGGTCAATTTTCGAGTCTGAGTTACAGTATATATTTTATGACCAGGCGTCTAGGCGGACCCAGGGATCCCACACCTGTTCGAAGGTCACAAGAGTAATATTTATTCTTGATGTAAGAGTTTCCATGAGTTTAACTTCTTGAATGTAGGAATGCAGGTTATGATACCATTGAAAAAGGTTTTTAAATTGGTTTTACTTATAGATAGTGCAAATGGAGGTTTGGTGGGCTGATGCCCAAATTCTGCTCTATACCTCGGCTTAGAGCTGCACGATTCTGGCCAAAATGAGAATCACAATTTTTTTGCTTAGAATAAAGATCACAATTCTCTCGGCGTAATATATTAAATATACAAAAAATTGTGCTAACAGCACTGTTTAGTTTTTTGAAAGGGTAATTTTTCAAAAAAAATTGCGTTTAAAAGTCCGCTGCGCAAACAGCGTGTGACATAAAATATTGCAACAACCGCCATCTTATTCTCTAGGGTCTCTGCTAAAAAAAAATATATAATGTTTGGGGGTTCTAAGTCATTTTCTAGCACAAAATAATGGATTTTTATTTGTAAACAGCAAGTGTCAGGAAAGATTTAGTCTTTAAATGGTTAAACCAAAAATCTATACAAGGGGAGTTCACTCAGAGTTCAATGCCTTTGAAGTAAATTACTTTGTATCTCTTTTCTCAGAAGTTGGCTCTCTGCCCAGACTTGGCTGTCTCCCCTGAGACTCAAGTCGCTCAGACTTAGTAAAGACTTCAGGCGACTTGCATTAACATTTATTACTATCAAGTCGCGCTGAGTCGCCCCGCAAGTCGGACCCCATTAACTGCACTGAAAAATTGCGGTAATGCCCAATGGAGATCGCAGGGGGGGGGTGTAGATCGAGATCACGATTTTAATACGATTAATCATGCAACTCTACCTCGGCTGTAAATAGTTTATTCAATATCTGACCCCATTCAGTCTCATAGTTCTGCTTTAGGTGTGTAGTCATTAAGAGTTGGCATATTTCTGAGATTAGTCCCTTGCTTGTTGCTCCTGTAATGCAAAGCTTTTCAAAAGGGTTAGGGGGTGGAAAAGGTTGGTCTCAGAGAGATCGATTATGCAAAGTGTTTTATTTGCATATAACTGCATAAAGCTCGCAAAGGCACTTTGTATTGCTTTTGTATGGTTGAGGGCAGAATTTGTTTTATCTTAGCGTCTATTAGATTGCCTATGTGGTAGAGCAGTGGTTCTCAACTCCAGTCCTCAGGACCCACCAACAGGCCAGATTTTAAGTATTACCTTGGGGAGATGCAGACTAGAATGCTGCAATCACTGAGCAGCAAATTATATCACCTGTGATGTATTTCAGTTATCCTGCAAACCTGGCCTGTTAGTGGGTCCCGAAGACAGGAGTTGAGAACCACTGTGGTAGAGGGACTTAAGCTTCCATGGTATGGTGACATCAACACTCTGTATGGCTGCTCTAGGTGAGTAGCATCTAATGATCCCTTCACAGCTCCTCAAGTCAGGTGCCAGCCCAGCTTGTGAACTGTACAATGGAAGAGAAGGAAGATCCGGATGGCTGCACTCCAACAATCCACTTTATTTGGTATAAACATTAAAACCAAATGATAGATGGGACATGTACAGTGGGGGACAGGCAGGTAGACCCGGGAGAAGTGCATCTACCTGCTTGTCCCCCACTGTACATGTCCCATCTATCATTTGGTTTTAATGTTTATACCATATAAAGTGCATTGTTGGAGTGCATCCAACCAGATCTTCCTTCACTTCCATCACCATATGGTGGGTGAGGCTATCGGGGATGGCTGGTCTGTACAGGAATAACATCAAGGGTTAGGCATCTGAAATTGATGTGAATTTTGTCTGACATGTTTTCTGGATCTCTTTAGTAAACTTAATTTTGGTAATTAGATTAATATCTATACTTAGTGGCTGGGCCCCAAATCATGGAGTTGCAATGTGTCCGTGCAATCCCAAATGTTTGTCTTTGACCATTAATTCTAAGAGCATTAAAGCGGAGGTCCGCCAGGGAAAAAAAAAAATTAAAATTCAGCAGCTACACATACAGTAGCTGCTGACTTTCAATAATAGGACACTTACCTGTCCTGGAGTCCAGCGATGTCTTCACCCTCCGCCGATCTTCCCTTCGGGGGACGTGTGCAGCCGCCTCCATCGCGGGTAAGGGAACCCGGACGTGTAGCATTACAGCTTCATGCCGGGCACCTTACTGTGCATGTGTGAGGCTCCGCCGCACTCTGCTATTGGCCAGACGGCCAGTAGCAGAGCGAGCAGGGAGGGGGGAGCCGGGCTGCTGACGTCAGCGGCGGCCGGCCAGAGCTCCCGGAAGTGTGGAAAAGGACACCTGTCTAAAGACAGATGTCCTCTTCCCCCTCCCCCCCGAAAGGTGCCAAATGTGCCACCTGTGGGGGGGGGGGGGGAATCCAACCAGCGGAAGTTCCACTTTTGGGTGGAACTCCACTTTAAGTCTAAGAGCTGGTTCACACTACAGCAACTTGGGAGGCGACTTGTGTCGCTCCAAGTCGCTTGCCAAGCCAAATCCCATAGAAGTGAATGTGAGCAGTCTAAATGTGAAGTCGCTCCGACTTCAGAAAAGGTTCCTGTACTGCTTTGAGGCGACTTCTATCCGACTTGTGCCCATAGAAATCAATGGAAGTCGCCTCCAAGTCGGATCCCCCATCTAAACAGAAGCGACTTCACAGTGAAAAGAATAGAATTTATTTTACGGCAACCCTCTCCCTCCCTTCTCTGATTGGCCACAGCAAAATCGCCTGGCATGAAGTCGTGTTGTAAGTTGCCTCAAGTCGCCTTATAAGTTGCCCAAAGTCACGCTGAAGTTGCTTTCAAATCGCCTGGCAAAGTCGCCCCGCAAGTCGGATCGCCCGTGTGAACCGGCTGTCACAGTAAGGCGAACCAGAGTAGCACTAGTCTGAGATGAGACACATAGTAGTATTTTATGATGTCTGGAATGCCAATCCTCCTCTGAGATCTTAGAGCTGTACGGACAGTTTTTGCCAATCTGTGGCGTTTAAAATCCCCCCAGGTGAATGAAAGTAGATCCCACTGGCGTTCTTTCAAAGTTGTAAGGGGAATTTTGAAATCTACTATTTTGAAACATTTATCGCTTGTAGGGTGAAGTTGAGGTCCTCGTTTGATGATGGGTCGGGTAGGCCTCTAACACTTCTGTTGTTGTGAACATAAAAAGGGGGTCAGCGCTAAAGAAAAGGAATGGGCAGCTTGCAAAAGGTAAATATACAGTACTCAAAGAAACGAACAAAGAAAATAATGCAGCGCCTCCAAATATAGAATATTACAAACTTAATAAAGCATGTGCTATCAATTTGGTTGGTTGCAGGCTGGCTAGCGAGATGAGCTGGGAATTTTCTTTGGTTTTGTTTTACATGCGTCGCCCTTCCATGTGCTCCTTGCTGCAAAGGCCAGTTATAGGTGAGGGCAGTGGCCATTTGTTTGTACTGTTGGTGAGGGGATACACTGGACACCTTTGCTGCCATTGTGCTATAAGAGGGGTTGGCTCTTTCCAGGCTCACCTGCTCTCTGCCTATCCATTATAATGCATTGCTTATACTTTGGAGGCTCTCAAAAATGTATAGAATTAGGACTGCAGATAATACTAGGGTGCCTTGTAGCAGCCTCTGCAGCTTACGCATGTATTTGCAAATGTGTGCTAACTAAACCCCTGTTTTTAATGCAAACTGTTAGGTTAATTCAGTTGGTTGCAGGCTGGCTGGCGAGTTGAGCTGGGAAATTTCTTTGATTTTGTTTTACATGCATTGCCCTTCCAGCTCCTTGCTGCAAAGGCCAGTTATAGGCGAGGGCAGTGGCCATTTGTTTGTACATGTGTTATCAACACAGCATTCGTAATGTGCAAAAAGCATCCACAATATTTAAATATGATGAAAAAAAATTAAATTAGTGTAAATGAAGTCCATTGCAAAATAGTCCTGAAAATGTGTTAAATCTCACCGCAAAGAAAGTGTCTTCCATCAGCTAATGGAAATCCTCTCCACCATGCATGAGCAACAGGATCTTTTACGTCAACCAGCTTCATTCTCACAATAGGGACAACCCTGCAGTACCACTTCTCACCACTGGGGACAGTCAGATGGTTTGCATGATACTGACTGGTTAACCCCTTCAGCCCCGGAAGGAATTCCCATGTTAGGACCAGAGCACTTTTTGCGACTCGGCACTGCGCTGCTTTAACTGACAATTGCGCGGTCGTGCGACGTTGTACCCAAACGAAATTTGCGTCCATTTCTTCCCACAAATAGAGCTTTCTTTTGGTGGTATCTGATCACCTCTGCATCATTTCTGATCACCGCTATCAACAAAAAAAGAGCGACAATTTTGCAAAAAAAAAAACAAAAACTATTTCTTACTTTTTGCTTAAATACATATCTAAAAAAATATATAAAAAAAACTAATTTATTGATTGGTTTTGGCCGATTTTATATTCTTCCTCATATTTTTGGTAAAAAAAAAAAATCGCAATCGGCATTTATTGATTGGTTTGTGCAAAAGTTGCTGCGTTTACAAACCATGAAGACTTAATTTCTGGGGTTTTTTTTTTACAATTTTTTTTTTTTTTTACTAGTAATGGCGGCGATCTGTGATTTTTATCAGGACTTTGATATCGGGGCGGACATGTCGGACATTTTTGACACTTTTTTTGGGACCAATGACATTTTATACAGCGATCAGAAATTTAAATATCCACTGATTACTGTGTAAATGTCATTAGCAGTGAAGGGGTTAACTGTGTTCCCTGGGCGTGTTCTAACTGTGAGGGGGCTGGGCTACCAGGGGCATAAGAGATCTAATTGATCCCAGTGACAGGGATCAGTAGATCTCTTACATGCCGCCTGACAGAACGAGAAACCGCCGTGTTTAAATCATACTGCTGCTCTCTTTCGCAATAATGCGAAATTTAAAGTGCAAAAATGATTGTGCAAAGTTATTGCACAATAACTTTGCACAATAATTTTTGCACTTTAAATTTCGCATTATTGGCACAATAGGTTGGATTGTGATAAATGTATCTGATTATTATGCACTTTATGACCTACATGTCTGGTTTCATGCTTTGGTGGCATACACACACGTCTGATTTGTTTTCAAGGTAAGTGCTGATTTTTTCTGCCCCCTAGTGGCCAGTCATAAGAGCGCGGCTAATGATCATACTCAACAGTTTTTGAAGGCTGTCTTTTCAGAAGTATTTGTTCAAAAACAGTTGCGGTAGGAACATTAGATTAGAAGAAGCAGTGGGCAGAAAACTGCTTGGACTGGTCAATTTTGGTGTGAAGCGTTATCAGTATTAGTAATTAATAATACTATGTGTGATATATTAAATTAATCTTTACTGACAGATTAAATTTGTGATGTCTGATAAATGTAGTCATGTTGTTCCTTGCAGGAACAAGACTCTTCAGATGGAGAAGATCAAGGCCAGACTGAAAGCTGAGTTTGAGTCCTTGGAATCTGAGGAACGACATCAGGTAGACTTCTCAGAACAAGGACGTTCCTTGTTGTACTGATGTAAATAGTCTGTAGTGTTTAAATTAGACAGTCATTTCTAATTAAATTATATAGTGTGTATCATAATAATTAATGATTATGACTATTGCGAAGTGTGGTTTTAACTGGTCAGGTTCGTCAAAAGACGGGTGACGAAGAAGATTAGATTACAAGGATGGCGTTGACAAAAACTTGTTTATGAAGACTTTTCTGTCGGAAGTTTTTGACAACTCATACTAGTAATCGGCGCGAGAATACTGACCGGTGATCCCCCGTCTTTTTTAGTCGTGAA
>BLSH010059678.1:176460-189322 GCA_018402905.1 Glandirana rugosa | reverse complement strand
CAGCTCTAGTACTGCATGCATATAGGGCCAGGCTACCAAGTCAAAAGCTTTTTCTATGTCGAGAGCCACCAGGATCCTAGAGGTAGAGCCAGTTGAGGGCAGTTGCAGATGGGTGAGCACTCTGCGGATATTGATGTCCGTGGATTTCCCTGGCATGAAGCCAGGTTGATCCACACTAAGCAGATCTGGGACAATCGTCATCAGTCTAGTTGCTAAGACCTTTGTCAGAATCTTCAAATCATAGTTTAATAAGGAGATGGGTCTGTAGGAGGAACACTTAGAGTGATCCTTGCCTGGCTTGGGAATGAGCACTATGTGGGCCTGATACATAGAGGGGGGTAACTTCATCTGCTCTAATGACTCCGCATACACACCATGGAGTCTGGGCACTAGGGCAGCAGCATATGTTCTATACCATTCCCCCGGGATACCGTCCGGCCCTGGGGTTTTATTGCCGGGGAGGGAGTGTATAGCAGCCGCTATCTCCTCTGACATAATGGGCCTATCAAGAAATGCTACTTCTTCTGCAGCAAGAACAGAGAGGTCCAAAGGGCCCAGGAAATCCCGGATATCAGCCCCAGACGGTACCCGGTATTGCTGAATATAGCTGACTAAAGTAGTTTGTGAATTCCTGCAGGATAGCATTGGGATCCGTTGCTATGGTACCGTCCGGACAGCCTATGCCCGAGATCACGGTTTGAAACCTAGGCTCTGCTACCAGATTAGCCAGCATCTTCCCGTTCTTGTCCCCTGACACCCTGCCAGCCACATAGCGCAGGTCAAGATGAGTGGCAGAGGTAATATGTAAAGCTAGTTCACGTCTCGCCTGTGCCAGTAGCCCAAAGTTGCCACTTGTCGGCGAGGCAGAAAAAGCTTCAGTGGCCCTCGCCTCGTTGTCCTCGAGATGTTTAATTTGTGTTAACAGTTCTGACTTGACTGTTTTAATTGCAGATATATATTCTCCCCGAGTATGTGCCTTAAAGGCATCCCATACCATGGCTTGTGAGGTAGAGCCCTCGTTGTGGTCCCAGTACTGGGTAATTTTAGGAGAAACCAGCTCCCCCACCCGTAGGTCCTGCACCCATTTGGGCTTCAGACACCAACATCTGGAGCCCCTGGCCGCCCTCGAGCAAAGCTCCAGAGGGGCGTGGTCTGAAAGGCCCGAGGGAAGATAATTCACATTTTTAATTGTGCTCAGGGCTTGTGCATTTCCAAAGGCTAGGTCGATCCGAGAACCTGATTTCTGAGTTGAGGAGAGACAGGAGTAATATCTAGATTCCGGATGTTTCCATCGCCAGATCTCAGTGTACTCTACGGTTTGGGCCCAGTTATTTAGATCAGGCAAAGGGGGTCTAGAGGGATTGGAGGAGTCAAGCTGCGTATCCAGTACGGAATTAAAGTTTCCAGCCATATAGAGACGGGAAAAGGTCAGGGAACCCAGTTTAGTGTATATGGTGTACAGAACCTGCTGGTTGAAGGGAGGAGGTATGTATACATTGACAAACGCATACACTGTAGCATTGATTTCCAACAATAGGATTATATATCTACCCAACTCATCCATGGTTACATGCAATACCTTGTACGCCGGGGATTTGTTCAAGAGGATCGCCACGCCCCTAGCGTAGCTCGAGTAGGTGGTGTGGAATGCCTGTTGAACCCATGACCTGCGCAATGCCAAAATCTTTTTTCCCACCAAGTGGGTTTCCTGTAAAAAAAGAACATGGGGACTATGACCATTTAGGTATTTGAACACCGGTGCCCTCTTGAACCTGACGTTGAGGCCCCTAACATTCCACGACAGCAGTTTTAGACTCACGGGGTAGGTGGGGGGGGGGGGTCAATGACCTATGCAAGAGGGAGCAGGCAGCGGCAAATAAGGGGCAGCTATGACCATAACATGCCAAAAGGAGAGCCACACCATATTGTTCTGGAGCATATTCAGCTAAACTAAAAACTACAAACAGAAAAGAAACTGTGGTAAACGCCCTGCTGACCATGAAGCCCCAACAGTAACTAGGCCAGCTTCAGTCTCGAAACAATACTTACGTTGTGTACTCTAGAACTTTGAGAGTACCTTGCTAACCATCGACCTGGCAGCAACCAGGTTAATTACAGTCCACCCAATAGTCTGGTTCGGCACCGGCGTAGTCCGGCTGGGGTGGGAAGCCCGGTACTGGTTCCGATGGTCCCCCAAGGGGGTCCCGTGGGGGGGACGGGGCAGTAAGGGTCCCCGGTTGAGTCCTGTGGAAACTGTTCACTCCAAGTCCGAGCTCCTGGATAACGTGGAATGGAACTTGGCACTCAAGAAAAAAAGGTATGGGAAGTATGTGGTGGTGTCCTCAACAATAGGACCCATATTGATGGCCCCAGAAGGGAGGAAAGAGGGGGAGGTAATCCCCAAGCTGTTAGGCGCAGGCGAGGCATTGATCACCCCATCCTCAGGGTAGCATGGTGAGCCAGGCATCCGCCTCAGCAGGAGTGTCAAAGAATTAAGTTGTTCCTTCATGTTGGACTAGCAGACCGCTTGGATATAGCATGCCGTATTTAGTGTTCCAGTCGCGTAGTCTCCGGTGGACTTCGGTAAAGGTGTTCGGTTTTTTTTTTAAGTTCAGCGTAAAAATCTGGGAACAGCATGATACGTGCATTCCCATATTGCAGGTTAGTGTGTTTCCTGGCCTCTGAGAGCATCCGATCCCGGTCCCTGTAGTTTAGAAACCACACCAGAAAGGGACGGGGAGGGTTCCCAGGGATAGGGCGACCCACCGGGATCCAATGGGCCCGTTTCGCTACATATGTTGGGGAGACTGCAGTGAGTCCCAGTAGGTCCTTGAAGAAGGTTTCTGCAAAGTCCACCGGGCGGTCCCCCTCGGCTACCTCCAGAAGACCCAACACCCGGACATTATTACGCCTCATGCGGTTTTCAGCATTGTCAGATTTTGCTACTAGATGTTTGATCGTATTGTGCAGTTCAGTGAGTTGACTAGCATGACGTCCAGTTTGATTCTCGACTTCAGAGATCTGGTGCTCGGATTCTGAGAGACGTCCCCGAATTTTATTGAGATAATTTCGGATAAGGTTGCATTCTTCTGCTAGATGATCAATCCTCACCAGCTCAGATGCCTTGCTGCTTTTGATCGCTGCCAGGATCATGGTTGTGTCCCCGGTTGAGGCTTGAGGTGTATGTGAGGTACAGGGGTCTGCTGAGGAACCCCCTTCCATAGTCGCCAGCAGGTTTTGAAGGCGCTGTTGTAGGATGGCGTCCACACTCGCAGTAGAGGCCGGGCAGGTGTACCGGGGCACGGGCTGTTTGGCCGCAGCTCATCTCTTTGGAGACATCAGCCAGCACCCCTCTGTGGGATCAAACGCAGACTCGAAGAGAGTGGCAACAGTCGGCAGCGGACTGAATAGGTGTAGTGGATGTTTCTGTGTCAGGGGGACACCCGACTAGATTCAGGCCCCGATGAGCTTCAGTCCCCAGCCGGCGGATGAGGGGATTGCTATGCGGCTGTGTCAGGTGCAGTGCAGATGGGGCCCAGGCTGAGGTGTCCTTGGTTTAGGGAGACCCCTGAATTAGAGCTGGGGAGAGAAGGAGGCTGTGTAGGCCCGCCCGGAGCACCAATATGGCCGCCGTTTCGACCCAGAGCCCGGCACACTCCCAGTCCTCCCCTCCTATGGCTGCAGATGTCCAGCGTCACCTCAGAGGATCGGATGCCCGGCTTGTGGATGACTTGTGCAGGCAGAAGGGTCCACGCTAGAGCTGCGCAGGTGTAGCAAGATGGCCGCCGCGCCCGGGACTAGGCCGAAGCCGCGGTGTGTCCCAGCAAAGGTCCCCGCATTCCAGATCACCGCTCCGACGAGCGCAGATAGCAGGCTGGGGGTTCACAACACCCCGCTGGTGTAGTAAGGATGGCGATTTAGGATGAGATGCCCAGGATTCGTTCAGGATGGCAGGAGCACCAAGCAGGCACGTCTGCTCAGCTCACCATCCGGCCACGCCCCCCGGATTTACATCCACTTTAAGGTAAAACTATTTCTGGGTGCAGCTCCCCCCCTTATACTCACCTAAGCCCCATCTCGATCCAGAGATGTGCATGAGAGCAGCTGCTCTCCCAGGTCTCTCTCACCTCACTGGCTCACACATTGGCCATTGGCTCTTGCTGCTGTCAATCACGGCCAATGAGAAGAGGGTGGGACAAGCTGCGCTCGTGTGTGAATGGACACACAGTATGTGGCTTGGGAGCTTGCCCCCATAGCAAGAGGCTTGCTATTGGGGGCACTCGGCAGGTGGGAGGAGCCAGGACCGCCAGTGGGGGACCCAAAAAAAAAAGAGGATGGGGGCTGCTCTGTGCATAGAGCAGGTAAGTATAATGTTTGTTATTTAATATTTCCTTTAGAATCATTTTAACAAAAAATGGTGCATCCCCACTGTGGGCCTGACCATTCTTGAACTAATCTCTACCTTTTGCAACAGAGGCACAGTAATTCCTAATTGTCCTCTCCTTCCCTCTCTACTTCTTTGTTTCTACTCAGGAAAATACAAAATTTCTTAACCCCATTTTCACTTTATCATTATAATGGGCGTTTGCCTACCTTCTGACTCAGGAAAAGATTTTAGGGCTTATCCAACCCTTACGTAGGCACTCCTGTCCTTGAAGGCTCATGCACTGCATTGCACAAGATGCATTGGTATGAAGTATTTTAGTAGTGAGGCTTCCATGTGGTCCCCTTTAACAGAGCCATTTGTCTAATCCAGGCTTTTTCAACCAGGGTGCATTGAGGTTTCTTCAGGAGTGCCTTGGCAAAATGTCTAAAAATTTCACAACACTGTATATAAGGCAGTGGGTGGATGAAACCTGCCTAGTTACACAAAGCCACAGGTTTTCATTGTGCACCATTACAACCTTATAGCTGCCAACCGCCTAATGATCAATGACATCAGTTGATAAGGAGGATGTCAGTTGCCTGCATATCATCCTTGTTTGACCCTCCCTTGCCCCTCTCCATCAGCTTTGGGGTCACAGCTGAGTGATGGAAAAAAACTGAGGGAGAAGAGAAACATTAGAATACTAGTCAGTACCAGTTTTCAAAAGTGTATTTGCTTTGGAAAATAAATCGCCTTAACGTTGGGTGTCCTATGTGTATTGATGTTGCTGCATTATGTAAAACTATCAGTATAGTTATAATAGTTTTTTACATTTTAGAATGGGCCCCCTTAGACTATCCAAAATTTTGGAGGGTGTCTCGAGATTGTCCATAATCTGCCTTGACTGAAAAACGGTTGAGAAACACTGGTCTTATCTATAGTTAGAATTGCAAAGACACTTTTATATTTGCATCCAAATCTTTAAAGCCAGGGATTTTTTTCCTTTCTAGCAAGGACAGTTTTGGGTTATTTTCTCTTCCTGTTCGATTATCCCTGATAAACTTTCTCTTACTAATATGATTGACTACTTCTATTAACTATGCCCATGGTGTGCTAGATTATTTGGATTTTTCTGAACCCCCTGAGATAACCAGAGGGATTTCTTAGAATTCATGGCTTTAGACCTTCAAACACCTAAATTCTTGTCGGAATTGTTGGAAGTGTTTTTATTTTTTTTTCCCCTAACATTTTATTGCCTAGGTAATAATGTCTTCTAGACATCCTCTTCATCACGACAATCTTCCCCATGTCCGATTTATCAAAAAATTATTTTGTTGAGAACATGTCTTGACACTATCAATTGCCCCTTGTGGAATGTTTCTTTTTCCTCTTAGGCGGATTCTCGATAGCACAGGGGTCGTTCATTTCTCTCAGGCTACTGGTTCCTAATCCCCTCTACTTGAGGTTAGTTACACAACCTAGAACCCAAAATACAGTTTTACAATGACATGTCCTCCCTGGCTTAACCCTCAGGCCTTGTCCTGAGTGTCGGCACACCCTTTCCCAGCTGCAGATTGCCAATTTGCCCATTCCAGGGTAAGGTGATTAGAATACCCTCTCCTGCCTAGATCTTGTGGTGGTTCCCCTTCCTCTTCTGGTTCCCCTTCCTCTCCACCTATGGTTCATAGCAGCTTTGCCACTTGCCTCCCATGCTCAGTCATCCTCCTTAGACTATGGATGTGCAACAGCCTGGCCAGGCAATTTGCTGTTATACTTAACACTTGGATATTTCCTACGCTAGTGTATTCTACCTTTTTGTTGAATTCCTCATCTTCATCCTCATATAGTTTATAAGGAACTTTGAATCAACAGGACACATCAAATAAGTCTCACAACTGAGTAAAGGTTAAACACCAGTGAATGACAGGGTATATTACTTATGACTCTATAGATTCAACCAGTAGGTATATAAAAAGGTCAGTATACTATGCATGAGTGTGGGGCACAGGAGAGCAGGGGAATGACTCCTGAAGTGTCAGATCACTCTCTACTGCTCAATCACATGACACCAGCAAAGGGTAGATAAACAAGTATAAAATTGACAAACAGTAGATAAACAAATACAACAGCAGAATTACAAATACAGTTATATTTAGTCTGATCTAAGGGAGAGAGTTCTTTGGTAAATGCAACTTTATAACACACTCTGGCAAAGTAGTATACGTTCACTAAGTGGGGGAAAAGAGAATGAAGAGTAGTTGTAGTTCAATGTTCCTTGTTTGACAGTTCAGATGATCTTCAGTTAGCTTTTGTAGATTATCTGGTATATACCAAACAAAGGCTGATGTAACAAAGTAAATTCCACGGAAATGTACTGTAATTGTACAGGGCACTCCTCCTGTAGCAGAACAAGTAAGCTTCACAGTGATCACTGACTTTAAGCTGTAGAACTACAAATAGCAACAACCCAATATAGAGTATGAATGCTTGTACTCCGCTTCTTTTCCCAACGTTAAGAACTAGGCCTTGAATACTAATAAATGTGAAAAATCAGGCTGTATGTGCACAGCGCCAGGATGGGTTTTCACCCACTCACCACACTGGAACAGAGGAAGCAGATGATGAATCCACCGCTGAGAATGATGAAGATGATGAGGATGGAAATGATGATGATGTTAATCACTCCAGTCTCTAGCTCCTAGGATCGGCCTTCACTGCCTCTCACCACAGTTGTCCCAGGTTGATCGTCCATGCGGGATGTAAGGATCATGAACAGACCCCGCTTGAGGCAGGGCAGGTCTTGCAGGCTGCTCGCTGAAGTCCTGCAGGGTGTCTGAGTTGATCAGCAGGCCGCGATTCAGCCACTTCAACAACAGACTTCCTGCTTGTCAATCCGAGCCATCCAGAGAGACTCTGTTAGGCCTCAGCCTCTGCTTAAATAGTCACTCCCATGAGGCACCTCTTCTCCCAGAAACCCTCCTCTGCTGCAGAGCCTGATGGAAGATGTAGTTCTACTGCAGTACAGCCAGGGGGCGATTCCTCACAAGCAAACTACAACCCCCAGAGTGCATCTCTCTTGTCACTGTTAGAGTCACAGATCAGTAAACTGGCACTAGGTGGAACAGCTGCATTAAACCTAAAGGCAGAAACGTCTCTGTTGCTGGGAGTGTGCATACCCAGTTCCTGGCTACACTCTCTCCCCACTTAAAGTATTTGGTCCCCAAATACTCATGGATTTTTTAAACTAATACTTAACCACTTCAGTACCAGGCACTTACTCCCCTTCCCGCTTTCAGTGCTGTCGCATTTTGAATGACAGTTGCACGGTCATGATACACTGTACACAAACATTTTGTTCCCACAAATAGAGCTTTCTTTTGGTGGTATTTGATCACCTCTGTGGTTTTTAGTTTTTGCGCTACAAATAAAAAAATACATCAATTTTGAAGAAAAAAGTTTTTCTCTGTTTCTGTCACAAAACTTTGTAAATAAGTATATTTTCTCCATCACTGATGGGCACTGATGAGGCTACACTGAGGGGCACTGATGAAGCAGTACTGATTGGCACTAATGGACACTGATAATGAGGCACTTATATGCAGCACTGATGAGCACTGATAGGCGGCACTGATAAGCAGCACTGTTGGGCACTGATAGGTGGCACTGATATGCAGCACTAATGGGCACTGATAAGCAGCACTGATGGGCACTCATAGGCAGCACTGATGAGCACTGATAGGTGGCACTAATGGGCACTGATGGGTGGCACTGATAGGTGTTACTGGCAGGTGGCACTGGTGGGCAGTGATAGATGGCACTGGTGGGCACTGATAGGTGGCACTGGTGGGCGGCAATTGCAGATTGCACTGTAAGGTGTGCATTTCCTGGTGGTCTAGGGTGGCATCTGAAGTTGACATCCATGTTGGGCATTGTGCCCCTTACCTGGTGATCTAAGGTGGGCTCCCTGGTGGTCTAGGATCAGCTCCCTGGTGGTCAGGATCGGCTCCCTGGTGGTCCTGGGTTGGCTCTCCCTGGGTGGCATCCCTGGTGGTCCTGGGTGGCAAACACTCAGCACAGACCCCCCCCTGCCAGGAAAGCAGCCGATCGGCTCTCCTCTACACACGTCTGCAGACACGAGTAGAGGAAAAGCCAATAAACGGCTCTTCCTGTTTACACTGTGACCAGCCGTGATTGGTCACGGCGGATCACATGGCAAAGAGCTTCCAATGGAAGCTCTTTACCGAGATCGGTAATGCAGTGGGTCTGACTGACCTACCGCACCACCGATCGCCCCGTGGGCGCGTGATCGTGGGTTATCCTGAGGACATAAATAGACGTCCAGTCAGGATAACAGAACACCCACTTAAACCACCTATAAACCACCTATATATATTCTCAGTTAGTTTGTAACCAGTTTTCTAACAAGCCAGGGCAAAGGCAGTGTCCCACCCAGTAGTGTCAGAGGCCAGGTTCAGGTCACCTTTTGCCCACTTGATGGCAACAGGGTCAGGTATATCATCTGACCTTTGAATGGTGTCAATCTGTCAGAGTTCTCCCCAATGTATCATAAGTAAGTCTTCTGGGGGGGTGGATGTTTCTTCTTAGCTGAACAGGAGAACTGGGTTCCTGCTTTGTTACAGCACTTCTTTCATGGCTAACTAAGGAGGTAGAGTCCCTTTCCTGCTTCACTTCGGGAGTGGAATTTCTCTCTGGACTGGATGTAGGGGCTATTCCCCTTTCTAAACTGATGGATGTGATCTGCCCCTCAGGACTCGCTATAGGAGTAAAGTTCCTTACTGGGCTCGTGACTGAAGTAGGACTCTTTCCAGAACTTGCCATTGGAGTAAGATTCTTTTGAAGACTTGTTACTGGAGTGGAATTTCTTCTTCCAGGGCTGGTTACTGAGGTGGAATTGTTTTTAGGACTGGTTACTGGGTTACTGGAGTAGAATTGTTTTTTAAAACTGGTTATTGGAGTGGTGTCACGTACCAGATGGGTGAGCCTGACGTGCAGCAGGAAGGCCTTGCGTACAACTCCCGTGCAGGTACCACCATTGTTATGAACAATGGCCACAAGAGCCACTTGTGCAGCTGATGATTTCCCAGAGTAACCAGCAGGTGTAGTCAGCTCAGCAGGCAGGAAGCAGTAAACAGGAAGCTGGTATATGCAGAGCTGTGGAGACACTGGATGCATGGTCAGACAAGCCAGGTTCAGTAACAGATGATCAAGCAGATCAAGCAGACACAAACTGCAGGCAAAGAATCGTCAGGATACAGGCAAAGGTTTGGCAACAGGATATCAGTCAATATAGAGCTAAGCGGGGTTACAAGGCAAGCCGGGGTCAGGATAACAGAGATCAATCGTAATCAAACAAGCCAAGGTCAAACACAGGAAACAGATTGGATCTCAGGAGCAGGTAGTCACAGGAACAGGTATGAGCTGCAGATCAGGCAGCAGAGTCTGTGTGCTGCTGAGATGTTTAAATAAGACAGCCTGGCATCAATCAGTGGAATCACTCTACACAGTGTTAACCCTTAGGTAATCCTACACTGGGTAGCAGGTCCATGACAAGTAGAATTGTTTTTAAGACTGGTTACTGGAGTAAGAATCTCAGGTGTGAAAGAGGCATGGCCAGGTTCATCAGGAATATCAGAGTCTAATCCTTCTCTCCTGTTTTCTATTTCTTTTGACAGCACTGTTTCCTTTGTAGAATCATTAGTTGGTCTCACCACAGGTAGACATTCATCAATGAAACAAATTAAGTCCCCTCGTTCAAGACTTGGAACTGGCCTGACACACCCACTTGGAAGAGCATCTCTTCTTTTAATTAGTGCTGGAGCATTCCTCTTTTGACCAAAAGAACTTTGTGATCCCTTCGCCTCTCTCATCGGTATTGGCCTTCTGAACCAAGGTCTGATTCTCAGGAATAACAACCGCAGCCCACAGTCAAGAGGGTACCACCTCTTCATCTTCACTGTCATCTTGGACTGGCCTGGCAGGCCTAGCAGGTAGCTTCCAATGAGACTGAGTCCTGGGAGGACCTGGATTCAAAGGAGGTGCAGGGGAACAAGGAGATCTGAAAAAGGAAGTAGATGATAACGATGCCACATCTTAAAAGGTCCTCTCTGTCCTTCTGGCTTGATCTGGTAGACTGGCAACCCTAGAAGCTGTTTACAAATGACATTAGGTTTAGGCCTCCAACGGTCAGCCAATTTGTGTTTGCCTGGTACACCTAAGTTCTTAAACAACACCCTGTCCCCAGGTTGGAGATCGTGCACTTTTACTTTGAGATCAAAATTCTTTTTGTTCCTCAATTCTGGGGTGGTAGCATGCTGCATAGCCTTATCATAGGCCTGCTTCAAGTTCTTCTGCAACCGATTCACATAACCCTTGTGAGATGTCAAAGCGGTATCATCTGCAGAGGTTCCAAAAAACAGATCAATTGGTAGTCTAGCCTCTTTTCTGAACATGAGACGGTAGGGTGAGTATCCAGTCGCATCGCTCACAGTACTGTTATAAGCATGTACCATGGTGGCAATATGATTTCTCTAGTGTTGCTTCTTCTCAGTAGGCAAGGTCCCCAACATATTCAGCACAGAGTCCTGTTGAATCCCTCAGGCCGAGGGTCCCCTTGTGGGTGATAAGGTGTGGTCCGAGACTTTTTGATGCCCAACGACTTGCACAACTGATGTATGAGCCAGCTTTCCAAATCTCTCCCCTGATCAGAATGGATTCAAACAGACAGCCCATAATGAACGAAGAATTTCTCCACCAGTACCTTTGCTACCGTAGTTGCTTGCTGATCTTTCGTCGGTTAGGCCTGAGCATATTGGGTAAAGTGATCAGTCACCACCAAGATTGTGCCTCTTACAACTGTATCTGGTTCCAGGCAGAGGAAGTCAATGCATACGAACTCCATGGGGCCATGACTCTGTAAATGCTCCATAGGGGCAGTTCGAACTGGAAGAGTTTCCCTCTGAATGCAAGGTAGGTAGGAACGACAGTAGTCCTCTATTTCTCTTCTCATATCTGGCCAATAAAACCTATCTCTGACTAGGTGAAAGGTTCTCTCTATGCCTAAATGCCCATGTTTATTGTGTAAAGACACCAGGACTGAGGTATGATGTTTTTCCAGAAGGAATAATTGCCAGGTCTCCTCAAACTCATCACCAGGGCCTCTTCTGTATAGCAGACCATCCCTCAAATATAACCGACTCCATTCTTGATGTAATATTTTAGCATGTACTATTGAGCTCTTCAACAATATGGGATCTTGTTGTGCCAAGGCTTGAAGGGCTACATGACATAGAGGATCCTGCTTTTGGTCAGTCTTGATCTCCTTCTTTGTTAATTAAAGAAGCAACTCACTTCTTACTTGGGTCAGTCCACAATATGACCAAGGTACTCCAGCCAGTGAAACTCCAATGGACTCTGCTCCTACAGCCCCTCTCAGGCGGTGAACCAGGCCCTTACATAGAGCTTGTACTCCTTCAGTAAGCACAAAGGTTCATTCTCGAAACTCCTCTTCAGGACAACGTGGCCTACAGGACAGCTCATCAGCATCTCTATTTCCAATTCCATGTCGGTATTTTAAACTAAACTGGAATCCAGCAAATGCAGCTAACCACCGGTGCCCAGTTGCATCCTGCTTTGCAGAAGTCAGCAGGGAAGTCAATGGATTATTATCAAACGTCACAACGAATTGAGTCCTATACAGATAATCTTTCAATTTGTTGATAACTGCCCACTTTAGAGCTAGGAACTCCAAATTGTGTGCTGGCTAACTCTTTTCAGAAGGAATAAGACTTCGGTTCACATAAGCCACTGGCCGGAGCTTGCCATCTTGCTATTGGTAAAGGACTCCTCCTAGCTCATCTCTGCTAGCATCCACATGAAGCTCATGGGGTTTGGACGGATCGGCATATGCTAAGACAGGGGCTTCAGTGAGACTTGTCTTGAACCGCTTGTAAGTTTCTTCACATGAACGGGTCCACTGTTCTCTAAAGGACTCTTTCTTTTCTCTCCTGTCCAACTTATTTTCTTTCATCTTTCCTTCTCCCTCCCCTGAGGCCACCTGCAGCAATTCATTGAGGGGCTTAGCAATCTTGGCGAAGTTGGCCACAAATCTTCAGTAATACGATGAAGCCAGTGAATGAACCCTGTACACCAGAGTCGGTTCCCTCACCGATGATTGGGTTTCTTCAACCTTCCAATGACGTACCGGATCTGGACTCCGACACTGTCTTGACTCTAGGAAGAATCCCAAAACAAGCATAATGACTTCTAAACACCGGTTGAAGCGGTTCTAACGATTCGGGGAGTTACTTAACGACGTCCACCGGAGTCCCCTCCCTCTTCCTTTCTACTTTCTTTTATTCAACCTGTCCTCTCTTTTCTTTCTCAGGAAATCTCTTGTCACCTGGGCAAGTACACTTCTTTGAATGTTCGCCAAGTTCTGTTCAGAGTGACTTCGGGGACAGAATCGTATACGGCTAG
>BLSH010059678.1:162803-174215 GCA_018402905.1 Glandirana rugosa | reverse complement strand
CTTCTCTACCCTGCAATACACTGCACACAAGGCTTTAATGTAATCCATGGCCACACAATCAGGCTTTCCTCTCTTCAATCTCCAGATAACATCCGCAGCAGGACTTCTCAAGCTCTCACTTATTCTCTATCTTTTCATTGCCTCCCGCACATTCCAATCTTCCATGGCTTAAATGGCTTGAACCATCCAATTCTCAAATTATTCCTCACCTTCTGGTGTGGGGGTGCGGCCCGAGAAGAACTGCAGTTTCCTGTAGCCCTGATTGGCTGTAATAGTGTTGCTCTTAATCAAACTCTCTACCAGCCGGCTCATATCCATATAGAATGAAGCTGGAGGCATTCCTTTGTTGATGGTATCAGCTTCTTCTTCTTCTTCCACATCAGGACTCACCGAGCCACCCATAGACTTCTCTTATCACTTGAGCTTCTAATTCTTCAGCTAAATTCACAGTCTCTTTCCGAAGTCCAACTAAAACGCTCTCTCGCCACTCAGTTACGGCATAAGTGTAGTCTACCTCATATTCAGGCTTCATATCCACAACTTAGGATCTTTGCCCTGGGAAGGCTCCTCTCATCAACAGCTGTACATCTCTCTCAGACCACCCAACTTCAGGCAGCTTCAGCACACTAGCCAATTCCAGACGACTCCCTTCTTCCTGCACCCATAGCGAAGTCCATCTTCCCCTTCTTTCTGGGTGGTTCCTCAGACTTACTGGGGCTTATCATGAGGGGGATCCCGGACGAGCCCCAAAATGTAGTGCTGCCCTCTTGAGGGTTGCAAGATAAGTCAATCCTCCTTGGTTTCCCCGACTCTAGGAGTCCTCAGCCACCTCTGACACACTGGGTTCACTCATAGTGTTAGTTCCCCTTTAAGTAAGACAAAGTGATAAAACACACAAGACTGAGAAAATCAATAATGTTTACTCAAATGATATAGTTTAGAAGGAACTTTGACTCAACAAGGGTACATCAAATAAGTCTCACAACTGAATAAAAGTTAAACACAAGTGAATAACAGGGTATATTGCTTATGACTCTATAGATTCAACTAGCAGATATATAAACGGGTCAGTATACTGTGCATGAGGGTGGGGCACAGGAGAGCAGGGGAATGACTCCTGAAGTGTCAGACCACTCTCTACTGATCACTTACCTGGCACCAGCAAACAGTAGATAAACAAGCATAAAACCGACAAACAGTAGATAAACAAATACAATACCAGAATTACAAATGCAGTTATATTCAGCCTGCTAAGGGAGAGAGTTCTTTGGTGAATGCAGCCTTATAACACACTCTGGCAAAGTAGTATATGCTCACTAAGTGGGGTGAAAGAGAATGTAGAATAGTTGTAGTTCAGTGTTCCTTACTTGACAGTTCAGATGATGATCTTCAGCTAGCCTTTGTAGATTAAATGGTATATACCAAACAAAGGCTGATGTAACAAAGTAAATTCCACATAAAATGTACTGAATTGTATAAGGCACTCCTTCTGCAGCAGAACAAGGAAAGCTTCACAGGGATCACTGACTTTAAGCTGTAGAACTACAAATAGCAACAACCCAATATAGAGTATAAATGCTTGTACTTCGCTTCTATTCCCAATATGTAAGTATGAAGAATCAGGCTGTATGTGCACAGTGTCTGTTAGGATGGGTTTTCACCCGCTCACTATACAGGAACAGAGGATGTAGATGATGAATCCACCACTGAGGATGATGATGAGGATGGAGATGTTAATCACTCCAGTCTCTGGCTTCTAGGATCGGCCTCCACCGCCTCTCACAGATCGATTGTCCATGCGGGATGTAGGGATCAGGAACAGGCCCCACTTGATGCCAGGCAGGTTTTTCAGGCTGCTCGCTGAAGTCATGCAGGGTGTCTGAGTTGTTCAGTCTGTGAAAGCAGGCCGTGATTCAGCCACTTCAACAACAGACTTCCTGCTTGTCGATCCGTGCCGTCCAGAGAGACTATGTTAGGCCTCAGCCTCTGCCTAAATAGTCTCTCCCACGAGACACCTTTTCTTCCAGAAACCCTCCTCTGCTGCAGAGCCTGATGGAAGATGTAGTTCTACTGCAGTATAGCCAGGAGGCAAATCCTCACAAGCAAACTACAACCCCCAGAGTGCATCTCTCTTGTCACTGTTAGAGTCACAGATCAGTAAACTGGCACTAGGGGAAACAGCTGCATTAAACCTAAAGGCAGAAATGTCTCTGTTGCTGGGAGTGTGCATACCCAACTCCTGGCTACAATATGAAGAAATTAGATTTTTTACATCTTATGTTTGGTTATGTTTTGTAGCAAAAAGTAAAAAATATAGTTATTTTTTTCAAAATTGTCGGTCTTTTTTTGTATATAGCGCAAAAAATAAAAACTGCCGAGGTGATCAAATACCACCAAAAGAAAGCTCTATTTGTGGGGAAAAAGAGGATATACATTTTATTTAGGTACAGCATTGCAAGCCTGCGCAAATAGTCTCTCCCACGAGACACCTTTTCTTCCAGAAACCCTCCTCTGCTGCAGAGCTTGATGGAAGATGTAGTTCTACTGCAGTATAGCCAGGAGGCAAATCCTCACAAGCAAACTACAACCCCCAGAGTGCATCTCTCTTGTCACTGTTAGAGTCACAGATCAGTAAACTGGCACTAGGGGAAACAGCTGCATTAAACCTAAAGGCAGAAATGTCTCTGTTGCTGGGAGTGTGCATACCCAGCTCCTGGCTACAATATGAAGAAATTAGATTTTTTACATCTTATGTTTGGTTATGTTTTGTAGCAAAAAGTAAAAAATATAGTTATTTTTTTCAAAATTGTCGGTCTTTTTTTGTATATAGCGCAAAAAATAAAAACTGCCGAGGTGATCAAATAGAAAGCTCTATTTGTGGGGAAAAAGAGGGTATACATTTTATTTAGGTACAGCATTGCAAGCCTGCGCAATTGTCAGTTAAAGTAACGCAGTGCAGTATCACAAAAAATGGCCTGGACATGAAGGGGGTAAACCTTCCCAGAGCTGAAGAGGTTAAATAGAACTACCTCTGGGAGAACCCTCGTAAGATCCATTCCCCCTTCTGTCCCATCAGAAGCAGTAACTTTCCTTGGATTCCTCTTCCACTTGGAGACAAGATAGCCTGGAGGCTGGTGTTCTCCTTACCTCCTATGAGGTTTCTAGTTGTTCCTAAATTCTCTGGTCATGTCCTGCCGGCTGGCATGACATTTCGCCCCTTGATCCCATTAGGGTTCAAGCATGACATGGCTTTGTGCCATGTCTCAATTGAAGGGCCTGTTGTTGCAGTTTAGCTGTATTGTTGCCTAACCCCCAATCATTGCTTGGGGATGTCCCATGGTCTATCAATCAATTCCGGTGTCTTTTACAGTATGAAAAAATAAGAGGCATTTTGACATACTTGTATCTGTACCTGTTTTCCATATCTTGGACTACAGTACAAGACAGGTACCTTCTCTCTCATCTCTGTGTGATCTCTATTGCTTGCTAACAAAGCTGGAGGTAGTGTTATATGTGGACACTAGGGGGCAGACCCAACAAAGCATTTGCCAGTGTCTTGAACTATCAGTCTGAGCTGTGGAAGCCCATGGGCCATAGCAGGTTCTGGTGTAGCAAAAACAACATTTTTAGCAAACCCAGCTGCACACACTCTGGATGTTTGGCAAATGATTGTACATAACTTCTCTAGTCCATTCGCAATAAAAAAGTTCCACTTTACATTTTTAAATGTATCAACCTTCTGCTTTAAAGATTTTACAATATCAGTTAGTAAATACATTAGCTCATTTAGTAAAGTGTGTAGTGAGTAGAAAGTATCTAAAATGAGTAACTTGTAGTAGCTTGTTACTTTGGCCTGTATGGACAAAGTTTGGGTTCACTTAATAAGCTTGTAAGAAACCTGGGCAATTTAGGCTTATCATATGATGAAAGATGCATAATTATATTTTTGTATTACCTTTTCCTGTAAACTAAAAAAAAACTGACTTGTGAATGGATGACATATCCAATGAAAAATATTTCTAGTGACAGTTATGGTTTTTATGAACCCAAATAGTTTTTTTTTTTTTCTGATTTCAGTTATGCAGTTCACCATTGCACCTCTAGGTGGAGATCACACATTATTTATCACCTAAAGTTAATTTTTTCTGAAACTATCTCACATATTGAAATAATTCTGTAACATATCTTCTGGAAGAACTAAACTGTTTAAAGCAATGACCTTTGTGCAGTGAAACAAACAAACAAGACAATAAGAACAATTAAAACTAAGAGAAAGATGGAAAGTAATTTATACTACATCACTTGGGAAGTAATTAAAAATGGAAAATAGGCAATAGGGCACTGCATAATGTTGTTCCTTATAGCAAGAGATGTCAAATTAACCACTTTAGAACCGTCTGCCTACCCGCATTGTATCGTGGACAGAGGGCTCCTACAGGCACAGCGACATACCTGTAATTGGACACAACGGGACTTGGTGAGCAGGCCCTGACCAACGATTCATGGCTAAGACCTGCTGATGTCCAGTCACAGCCTAGAGCCCTGTGTTGACAAACAACACAGGGCTCTGTACAGAGGGAACAATCTGTTTGTTTCCTCTCCCTGCAAAGCAGAACATAATACACACATTACACATTGTGAGGGCTCATGTACACAGGGCAGTAGAAAACCTTTTCTGAACGCTGGAAACTTGACAGCTGGAAACCGACGATGAAAAATATCTATTTTACACAGGGCCGTAGATAATTTTTTGTCCTGGGGGGGTTAAGCAGCAGGTAACAAGTGGTGAAGCGGGGGGGTTGTCCGGGGGGGGGGGGGAGGAGAACCAAGCAGCGCTGTGTGCCCCCATAGCATGCAGCTTTCTATTGTGGAGGAGGATCAGGGCCATTGCACAGAGCTGGTGAATATAACATGTTCTTTATTTTAATTTAAAATTACTTTAAAATGCATTTTTTACATTTAAAACGTGGCTTCTCTGCGGCTGTGTTTTTAGAAAAGGTGCAAGGACCTTTTCCCTGCATTTCCCGCAGGGACAGCAGCCCATTCCCACGCAGGCCACACTGCATGCATAGGTGTGAACTACCCTTAGCCTTGGTTCACGCTATGAGTCACACAGGAACTGCATCATATTTCTGTGCAATTCACATGCGATTCAGTGCAGTGCGATTTGAGCCCTTTCATTTTGAATGGGCTTAGATTGCACTGCATTACACCAAAGTCGTACATGCATCAATTTTAGGAATGCATTGAAACCGGATCACATGGTCATTTTGTATCATCAGATCAGGGGCAGGGAAACACACTGCATTTGGGTTGTCATTAAGATTTCACTGACACTGTAGATTGCAAGGGCAGTGCAATTTGAATGTGGTGCAGGACCAGGGCCACCTTTAATATTGACTGGACCCTGGGCTGGGCAAACATTTTCTTCGCCCCCCCCCCATTCACATCATGACTGCTCACTGATTGGTTGCTGGAGGTTACAGCACATCATTACCGCTCACTGATTGGTTGATGGAGGTTACAGCACATCATTAATGCTCACTAATTGATTGCTAGAGGTTACAGCACATCATCTCCTCACTGCCTGCACACTGTGGACTGGGGAGGTGGGGGACTCACCAATAGACAGAAAACTCCTAGAAGATGTTATTAGCAATGAGCAGAGCACACACAGCTATGAATGTAGGGACTGCAGTGTGTGGAAAGAGGCCTTCATGGTGAAAGGTCTACTTTAAACCAGAACAGCTTGTTCTGACTCTCATACACTCCATTTATTGTGTGGATGTATAGCTTGGTTTGAGACTGCATCCCAGTGATGGTCAACTGATGAGGTTTTCAGGGCCTCAACTGCAGCCCCTGACACACCAAAGGGTTGTGCATATCATTTACTGCCAGACATACTACGTGAGATGGTCAGAGACTGCAGGACTACAAGAGATGGCCAGAGACTGCAGGCATACAAGAGATGGTCAGAGACTGCAGGTGTACTAAAAGAGATGGTCAGAGACTGCAGACGTACAAGAGATGGTCAGAGATTGCAGACGTACCACAGAAGATGGTCAGAGATTGCAGGCGTACTACAGGAGATAGTCAGATGTACCACAGAAGATGGTCAGAGATTGCAGGCGTACTACAGGAGATAGTCAGAGATTGCAGATATAATACAGGAGATGTTCAGAGACTGCAGACATAGTACAGGAGATGGTCAGAGACTGCAGACATAGTACAGGAGAGGGTCAGAGACTGCAGGTGTACTACAGGAAATGGGCAGAATCTGCAGATGTACTATAGGAGATGGTCAGAGACTGCAGGCGTACTACAACAGATGGTCAGAGACTGCAGACGTACTACAGGAGATGGTCAGAGACTGCAGGTGTACAAGAGATGGTCAAAGACTGCAGACATACTACAGGAGATGGTCAGAGACTGCAGGCATAAAAGAGCTGGTCAGAGACTGCAGGCATAAAAGAGCAGGTCAGAGACTGCAGGCATACTACAGGAGATGGTCAGAAACTGCAGACATACTACAGGAGAGGGTCAGAGACTGCAGACATACTGGAGGAGATGGTCAGAGACTGCAGTTGTTCTACAGGAGATGGTCAGAGACCATCCATGTACTGTCTGATCTCCTATCCCTGTACATTGTCTGCTGAACACTCACAATGGTCATTCCTGATCACCATAACAGGTGCTGTCAGTGTCCCCACACACCACACATGTCATTTACTTACTGTGTTACACCGACAATGAGGACAGGTCCCAGACTTTCAGCATGGACTGTACAGAGGAGGGAGGAGCCGTCCCTACCTCTCCTCCCCACTGATCACAGGTCTGGTGTTAGGGGGTGGAGTGATTGGCTGTTAAAGGGATGTGGAGGTCACGTGACGGCAGGTCAGGCAGTGGTTGGCTGGGAATTGGAAGAGATGACGGAGCACCAAGCCGCACAGCTGTAGTCCAAATCCACCCCAGTAGTATTTGGCCGCCATATTTTTTACGGGCAGCACAGGTGCAAGGGGCAGCTGCTTTGTGCCCCACAACAATGACTGGGGCTGAGCCCAGGGCAGCTGCCCCTTTTGCCTCACGTTAAAGACAGCCTTGTACTGGAGATGCGTTACAGGTTTTCTGGACCACATCTTAGTGTGAACCGGGGCCTATTATCGCCTTTTGAACACAATTAAAAAAGGACCAGGGCCTGAAGGCAGCAAACAGTCCAGCCTGGCTCTGGCAGCAATGTTGTTGTTAATGGTAACCCCTCAGCCTTTTGGCTCTGCAGTCAGCGCCACAATATAGCTGACAGAGCCAGGCTGGACTGTCAGTACCAACCAAGCAGTGGAAAATGGTAACCAACGAATCCAGTGAATAGTTAATAATTTTGCCTGTTGCCACAGATTCACTTAACTCAATGGCAGCACAGCAGTGGTGGCAAGTGGTCTGTGACAACCGTCTCTTAGGCAGCAAGCAAGCCAAAAAGGAAGGAGGGAGGCTCAGCTCCTTAGCGGCAGCACTGCTACCTTGCGCGTTCTCTGCTCCATTCTCCTCCGAAGTCCAAGGTGGGAAGTACAGAGTGTAGAGACCCAGCACAGCCTGGTCGTAACAGTGTGACGTAAGTGCCTGTGACAGTGTGCCTTACACCTGAACTGCTGCATCCACTTTGTCTGCAATACTGACTGCTGTGCTCCGCTGTTTGTTGTTGCAGTGCTGGCGCCATGAGAGGTGACAGGGCAGAGACACTTTTTATTTTTGGCAGGGTGCTCTGCTGGGGGGGGGGAGGGTTGAACACCCCAAACCCCCCCTTACCTACACCCCTGATTTTACAGCTTTTACATACTGTGTTTATGCGAGTTTAGCAGCAGTTATGAGCATTTTAGGTTAGAAGTGTTTTTTAACCACTTCAAGCAAAATCATGTAACTGTTCGTCATTTTGTAGAAGTGGCTGTATCAGGGTGAAGCCTGGTACCATTCTTTTAGAGCTGGCATTTGGCTATCTGTTGAAACAACTGATGCGGCTCAGCAGCCGCTCGGCCGTTATCATGAGGAGCCGGAGGGGACGCCCGCCACCTTCCACCACTCTGCCTGGGTCTCCCGGAGTGACCAACTGGCACATCCGCTAGCTGGCCAGAGACCCAAATGACCCCCGAACCCTCCATAAAGAGTACATGTCACCTATTACTGTCACAAGGGATGTATACATTCCTCGTGACAGTAATAAGAGTGCTAAGAGTTTTTTTAAAGGGACAGTGTTAAGTTTAAAAATAAATAAATAAGAAAAATTAAATACATTTAAAGCGCACCTGTCCCCGCGTGCTCCCGCACCAAAGAAAACGCATAAGTAAATGATTGTTAGAGCGAGAGCAATAATTCTAGCAAAGGACCTCCTCTATAGCTATAGTTTAACTGGTAACCGTTAAACAATGTTAAACTTCAGAAATTTTTAAATACCGTAGTTTGTCGCCACTAATGCGTGCAATTTTAAAGCGTAACATGTTAGGTATCTATTTACTTGGCATAACATCATTTTTCACAATATGCAATATTACTGTTTTCTTATTTTTTAATTAAAAAAAGTGTATTTTTTCCAAAGAATTGCATTTGAAAGACTGCTGCGCAAATACAGTGTGACATAAAATATTGCAACAACCGCAATGTTATTCTCTAGGGTCTTTGCTAAAAAATGATGTATAATGTTTTGGGGTTCTAAGTCAGCAAAGCAGCTGTAGTGTACGTGAGGCCTTAGGCACACACTTAACCCTTTGATTACCCCGAGATGTGAACCCGTTTCCAGCCAGTGTCATTAGTACAGTGACAGTGAACTATCACTGATCACTATATTAGTGTCACTGGTGATGTCAGAGTCAGTTCCCACCCAGTGTCAGTTAGTGTCAGATTGCCTGCTGCACTATCACAGTCATACTGTAAGTTGCTGATCACCGCCATTACAAGTATAAAAAAAAAAATTACAGTATATATACCATAGTTTGTAAACACTATAGCTTTCACACAAACCAATCAATATACACTTATTGGGATTTTTTTTACGAAAGACATGTAGCAGAATACATTTTGGCCTAAATTTATGAAGACGTTAGGGTTTTTATTTTTTATTGCATATGTTTTATAGCACAAACTAAAATTTTTTTTCAACATTTTTGGTGTTTTCTTTCGTTTATATAGTAAAAAAAATATAAAAGCCCAGTGGTAATCAAATACCATCAAATGCCATTCTTTGAATTGAGATTTTTTATAGTACATTTAAAGCCCCACAGTGTGTTCATGTAGTGACATTTCATTTACAATAGAACACCCACAGAATGTGCAAAATAATTGTCATCAGGGCCCCAGAAAATGTTAAATATACAATATCTCACAAAAGTGAGTAAACCCCTCACATTTTTGTAAATATTTTATTCTATCTTTTCATGTGACAACACTGAAGAAACATTCAACGTGTTTCGGGACCTAAGGCCTCCTCATTCATAAGGGCTACAACAAAACACAATATGAATATAAATGTAAATGCGACTGGTATAATCATAAGTCTAACAACATAAAAAATCAAGAATGACATAAATATATGAATGTGCACATACACAGTATCTCACAAAAGTGAGTACACCCCTTACATTTTTGTAACTATATGATTACGGTATATCTTTTCATGTAACAACACTGAAGAAATGACACTTTGCTACAATGTAAAGTAGTGAGTGTACAGCTTGTATAACAGCGTAAATTTGCTGTCCCCTCAAAATAACTCAACACACAGCCATTAATACAATAGATTTATGAAAAAGGAGGGGATTTTCATGGTGCCACAAATGTTCAAAACAAGCAAAAAATAAAATTTAAAATCCTTTATTGTTGAAAAGGTTTTTGTAAAGAGTAACAAGAAATTATCTGCACTTGATTTAAAACAATCTTATTGCCACATATAGGATATACATAGATAAGGAAAAGAACTTGATGGGATGCCCCCAGGTTCTACATGTTTCGCTATATGCTTTCTCAGGAACAATGAGGCATTTACAAGTTCTAAATGAATACAAAAGGCAGACTGTTAACAGACAATCAATAATACACATGATACAGAACATTACATTCCAAAACAGTTGAACAAGAGAAAAACTAACACACATAAATATACTTATCTGTGCCGCCATGTCTTTCACTGTATAAGAAGGTCCCAATAAACATTACTACTCACCTATATGTGGTACAGGCGGTCCCCGGGTTACAAACAAGATAGGGACTGTAGGTTTGTTCTTAAGTTGAATTTGTTTGTAAGTCGTAACAGGTACATTTTTTAAGTGTAGCTTCAGCCAAAAAAACAATTTTTAAGCTTTTTGGATAGCATAGGGAAGGGTTAACACCTCTGTAATGTTTGTTTTGCTGTCTGTGTTTCTGTTCAGAAGAATTCACCTCACTTCCTGTCCCAATGATATTTGGATTTTGAAAATGTTGGGTTGTTGTGGAAACAAGGATTGGTGATAAAGCATCAGTGGAGACACCTTTTTCCCATTATAACTCTTACAGGAGTGAATTTCCCTTCCTAGGGGGAGATTTTCTCTCACTTCCTGTTGTCTCCCTCCGTTTGTAAGTAGGAGTCGTTTGTAAGTCGGGTGTTTGTAACAATGGGATTGCCTGTAAGGAAATAATTCTAGCTTAATGTGTCAAGAGGAAACCAGGGCGTTTGGAGATGATGGAATGATCAACAGGGATCTCAAAGTAGAGACTGCAGAGTGAATATCACCGTCACAAAGGAGAGAGAAATTGTGATATAAGGTCTTATTATTGTCCCCTTGATGATATAGAGTATATCTCTCTAAAAAAGAGAAAATTATGTAAAAAGTATATGTTTACACCCAATCAAAAAGTTGTTTGAATATGCAAAAAACTTAAAACGCAAAATGGGAATAGACAAAAGGAGATTGGATGGAAACAGAACAAAAGAGGGAAATGTAAACATGGATTTCACTTAAATGCAAGTGCAATAGCTAGAGGCACCTGCATAATGAATCCTCATGAGTGCATATTGAGGCCGACAAAATATCTTCATATTAATTTGGGGGGCGGGGGGGTTAAGAACCTACCCTTTGGATGATGATTAGAAGTACCCAAGAAGGATCCAGTAGAAATAGGAGGTAGGGGTCAATTCAAAAGTGGCTGGTACATTTACCACAGCTGATATGCTGCAGACAGAAGCAGACCACAACTGTGCTGTGAGCAGCAGATAAGGTTAAAAAAGGCAAACACTGCATGGCTCTTTTAATCTAATGCTTATTCAAGTTCTTGCATAAAGTCCTGACAGTGGCTAATTTCTACCAAGCACATACTTGGAGTATTTGGGAAAAATTGGGAATGTTAGGATGGTTAAAGGTTTGGGACTGGAGTCGTGGGGGGGGGGGGGGGGGA
>BLSH010059678.1:130821-146355 GCA_018402905.1 Glandirana rugosa | reverse complement strand
AAACACCATATACAATATGGAAAAATCTTATAAGTATCTTAATTCATATATTCTTTAAAGTGCAAACCAACTATATTATTTAAAGTGTTCTGTGCTTATTGTTGAACCATAAGGTGTATAAAAAACCCTGTTCAAAATGTGTGTAACCCCCACAGGTGTGGGATAATTAGCAACTCAAGTCCTTCAGTCCTTTCAAAATGTCAACCCAGGTACTTCAATTCATTCAGAATTACACAATTATACAGTTCAAATGCTCCTTAATAGGTTGATGTGCTAAGTCAAAACAATGATCTTGCATATTTCATATTAATTGCCACAAATGAAAAAAGGTGTAAAAGTCTATAAATAATTAATAAATAATAAGAGGTGTTCTTCCAATTATGTGCATCAAGGCATTCCACTTTTTGTGAGTCACACGTGCTCCCCTAGGACCCCTCCTTACCGGACGGCGCCACCCCACACAGGGGTACAGCGCAAGGACGCCTGTCTGGTCACTTGTGGGGAATCCTATGTGGTCCTGTGATTGTTGTCTCCGGTCTCCTGTTGTGCTCCTCGGATGGGTGCCTGGACGGTCCAATGATCCTCAGATTTTGTGGTATGGAAAGTATAAAGACACCTCCATAGTGTACTTTGATTTAAAAAGTTTATTGTATTCCAAACTTATTGTATCCAATAAAATCACTGGTAAAACTATACTACTTTAAAATCTTATGGGTCATATCATATTCCAAAGTGCCTCCGTGCAGTAGTAGATTCCTAACTGTACTTTGATAAAGCCCCGTGCGTTTCCCCTACGAGCGGCTTGCGTTCCACCTACTGCCAAATCAGAGCCAGGAATCCCGGATATGACGCGCCACGTAGTCTGCTCATCTGACGCGTTTTGTTGTATAACGTCTTCTGAGGTGATCATTGGACCGTCCAGGCACCCATCCGAGGAGCACAATAGGAGACCGGAGACAACAATCACAGGACCACATAGGATTCCCCACAAGTGACCAGACAGGCGTCCTTGCGCTGTACCCCTGTGTGGGGTGGTGCCGTCCGGTAAGGAGGGGTCCTAGGGGAGCACGCGTGACTCACAAAAAGTGGAATGCCTTGATGCACATAATTGGAAGAACACCTCTTATTATTTTATTAATTATTTATAGACTTTTTCACCTTTTTTCATTTGTGGCAATTAATATGAAATATGCAAGATCCTTGTTTTGACTTAGCACATCAACCTATTAAGGAGCATTTGAACTGTATAATTGTGTAATTCTGAATGGATTGAAGTACCTGGGTTGACATTTTGAAAGGACTGAAGGACTTGAGTTGCTAATTATCCCACACCTGTGGGGGTTACACACATTTTGAACAGGATTTTTTATACACCTTGGTTTGCACGTTAAGGAATATATGAATTAAGATACTTATACGTTTTTTCCATATTGTATATGGTGTTTGCACTTTAAATTCTACACCAATTGAGTTCTCACAAACCTGGATTAATAAGGTTTATGTGAGCACTGCAGTATTTCAAGGTTTAGTGGAGACACTACCTTATACTATTTATTTAATCGCTCACTTATTATAATAATTTTTATCACATTTATTTATTTATACATGTACAAAATATATTGTTACCATAAAGGGATCATTTAAGGTAGCACCATCCAGTTCCCAATAAATAATTAGTATATCTCCCATAAGGAAGAAACCACTGGGGGCAGCAAGCCTTTCTAGCACCAAAAACATCCAATACGCAATACCCCTATCTTTCTTTCATAGGTAAGTGAAATGGCTGCGTGCTCTCCCCCTCCCTGCAACCTGCTATCCTTTGACCTGAAACATAGAAAAGTACATTGTCCCACACACAGTATTTAGAAGACTATAAAGCATACAGAAATCCTCCACATAGTTCAAAAAGGAGGAGGAAGATGAGTCTGGGAACTCAACATAGCTACAGCTTCATTGCTGGGGACCTCGATTAGCAACTACTGTAAGACAAAGGCATAATGAGCTAGTATGCTTCGCATACTAGCTCATTATGAAATACTTACCTTAGAACAAAGCCCTGCAGCGGTGCCCGCACACCGCTGAGATGGCTGACACCTTCACCGGTGCTTCATCGCTGTGAGTGGCCAGAGCCGCGATGGCGTCACTCCCGTGCATGCAGAAGCTGCTGGTCATGGCACAGGGCGCTAAAAAAATGGCACATGCGGCTGTTCCTTCAGAGTACATGCGCCGATGACATAATCGGTGGCGTATTTAGTAAATATCTTCTAAACCGTGCAAGTTTAGGAGATATTTACAGTACTTACAGGTAAGCCTTCTCATATGCTTACCTGTATGTACAATTAAAAAAGAAGATGTTGCTTCCTCTTTAAATCAAAATATTTCTTTAATCTCATCTTTTATCTAAAGTGTGGTACAAAGCCTATATAGTCCCCTTTTTATGGCGAAATTTCCTCTTTATTGTTCTTAGTATATGTCTGAGATATGGGATCGTACAATCACTCCTCGAGAAATGGCATAATATCCTTGTTTTGTGGACTTCTGATTACACGTTTTGAGTGTGACATCTAAAACAAAAGTTCAACTTCTGAAAATAAATCTCAAGACAACCAGATATTTTTTATTTGAAAGCTATGGACACCTCAACACTTCGCTCCATTTTCTATACATACAGTATTCCCTTTTATCTGTATGTAAAATAAAACATGGTATGTAACATCTTTCCATAAAACTAAACATGGATATATTGCAGAAACAAGACTTCTAGTGCAAAATTGTCCAATAGTCTTTTCTGTAGTTCCCATTTTCTTTCACAAAATCATTCAGCTAAAGAAGACTATAACAGCTGAAACATTTATATTGTGCCCTGTAGCTGCTTATTACAATACATTTCAAGATATGTGGGCAACACAGTAGCTAAGTGGTTACAAATTCTGCCTGCCAGCACTAAAGTTGTTAGTTTGAATCCCAACCACAGCACTACTGCCTGAAGTTTGAATGTTCTCCCTGTGCCTGTGTGGGTTTCCTCCAACACTCCAAAGACATGCTGGTAGCTTTAATGGCTGCTGTCCAAATTGGTTCTAGTATGCATATGAATGTGAGTTTGGGACCTTAGATTGTAAGCTCCATTAGGGCAGGGACTAATGTGAATGTGCAATATATCTGTAAATTTGTTGGCGCTATATAGATACCTGAAGTAAATGTGCGTTGACAGCAAACTTCACACCAGTTAAACACTAATGAGGTATAAGCAGAACAGAGCTAACACCCAATAGGATTAATTCTTCCAATCCTTAATTATTGCTAATTGGTTCTAGTAATGGTTTCTTCGACATATACTGATTGGTGAATTTCTTTTCAGCTCTGTCAGCAGCTCAATTTCTTTGAAAGTATACATTTTGTGCTAAGGGAGCAATATAATTGGTTACAATTCAGCAAAATGGAAAGTCCTGTAAAATAGGATTGTGTGTGCAACTGGGGCACATCCTTAAAGCAACTAAATTTCAATATACTGCAGATTAAGTTGGCTCAGCCAATTGAAAAAAAAAATGCTCAGTGGTTTCGGAAATGTACAGGACTTGTCACTATTTAAATGTTAAGTATATAAAGTTCTCATGCATTTCACTTCACAGCAAGTCTTCAAATACTGTGAAAGGTACTACAATCAAAGGAGTACTTTAGTGATTTATAGATGGAGTGGATTTAGATGTGTTCAAAATGATGAGGGAGCAATATAATTGGCTACAATTTAGCAAAATGGAAAGTCCTGTAAAATAGGATTGTGGGCGCAACTGGGGCATATACTTAAAGCAACTAAATTTCAATATACTGCAGATTAAGGTGTCTCAGTCAATTGAAAAAAAATGCTCAGTGGTTTCGGAAATGTACAGGACTTGTCGCTATTTAAAGGTACAGCTGTATGCAAAAGTTTGGGAACCCCTGACAATTTCCATGATTGTCACTAATAAATATTTGGGTGTTTGGATCAGCAATTTCATTTTGATCTATCAAATAACTGAAGGACACAGTAATATTTCAGTAGTTAAAATGAGGTTTATTGGATTAACAGATAATGTGCAATATGCATCAAAACGAAATTAGACAGGTGCATAAATTTGGGCACCCCAACTGAAAAATCACATCAATATTTAGTAGAGCCTCCTTTAGCAGAAATAACAGCCTCTAGAAGCATCCTATAACCTGTAATGAGTGTCTGGATTCTGGATGAATGCATTTTGGACCATTCCTCCTTACAAAACATCTTCAGTTCAGTTAGGTTTGATGGTTGCCAAGCATGGACAGCCCGCTTCAAATAACACCACAGATGTTAAATGATATTCACGTCTGGGGACTGGGATAGCCATTCCAGAACATTGTACTTGTTCCTCTGCATAAATGCCCGAGTAGATTTTGAGCAGTGTTTTGGGTTGTTGTCTTGTTGAAATATCCAGCCCCTGTGTAACTTCAACTTTGTGACTGATTCCTCAACATTATTCTCAAGAATCTGCTGATATTGAGAGGAATCCATGCGACCCTCAACTTTAACCAGATTCCCAGTACTGGCACTGGCCACACAGCCTCACAGCATGATGGAACCTCCACCAAATTTTACTGTGGGTAGCAAGTGTTTTTCTTGGAATGCTGTGTTCTTTTGCCACCATGCATAACGCCCCTTGTTATGACCAAATAACTCAATCTTTGTTTCATCAGGCCACAGCACCTTATTCCAAAATGAAGCTGGCTTGTCCAAATGTGCGTTTGCATACCTCAAGTTTGTGGAGTGTGTGCAGAAAAGGCTTCTTTCGCATCACTCTCCCATACAGCTTCTCCCTGTGCAAAGTGTGCTGAATTGTTGAACGATGCACAGTGACACCATCTGCAGCAAGTTGATGTTGTAGGTCTTTGGAGGTGGTCTGTGGTCTGTTTTTGACCGTTCTCACCATCCTTTGCCTCTCCAATATTTTATGTGGCCTGCCACTTCTGGCCTTAACAAGAACTGTGCCTGTGGTCTTCCATTTCCTCACTATGTTCCTCAGAGTGGACACTGACAGCTTATATCTATGCAATAACTTTTTGTAACCTTCCCCTAAACCATAATGTAGAACAATCTTTGTTTTCAGGTCATTTGAGAGTTGTTTTGAGGCCCCCATGTTGCCACTCTTCAGAGGAGAGTCAACAACTTGCAATTGGCCCCCTTAAATACCTTTTCTCATGGTTGGATGCCCCTGTCTATGAAGTTCAAGGCTTAATGAGCTCACCAAACCAACTGTGTGTTCCAATTAATCAGTGCTAAGTAGTGACAGGTATTCAAATCAACAAAATGACAAGGGTGCCGAAATTTATGCACCTGTCTAATTTTGATGTATATTGCACATTTGCTGTTAATCCAAGTAACCTCATTTCACTACTGAAATATTACTGTGTCCTTAAGTTATTTGATAGATCAAAATGAAATTGCTGATCCAAACACACAAATATTTATAAATGACAATCATGGAAATTGTCAGGGGTTCGTAAACTTTTGCATACAACTGTATATAAAGTTCTCATGCATTTCACTTCAGGGACAAGTCTTCAAATACTGTGAAAGGTACTACAGTTAAAAGAGTACTTTCGTGATTTATAAATGGAGTGGATTTAGATGCTTTCAAACTAATTTTTCTTTTTTTTTTTCATATATATAACAGAAGCAAAGTAAAATTAGAGGGCATAGAATGCATCTAGTGGAGAACCAAGTCCACAGCAGTACACAGAAAATCATAATTGGATAACAACTGGGTCTGATAATCTGACAACTGAGTCACAAGATCATGTGGACATCAGTTGTTTAAATTCATCCTTGCCGGAGAATAAAACTACGTGGAAATACATTTAGATTGCATATTTTTCAGTGAGGAAGTGAGACTTTTCATTAATCGAATGTCTTCCACTTGTCTAATCCACTGCTGGTCAGTTTGGGGAGAAGAGGGCTTCCATAATGTTGGAATACATAAGAGTGCATTGTTTATCATATCCAAAAAAGATAACCACTGCCTCCACCTATAACTGGTCTGTGAAGTAAGGAGCATTGGAGGGCAGCATATAGACAAACAAACAGCCAAGGAATAAATCCAAGGAAAAACCAAGCTCACTTACTGACCAGGTCGCAAGCTGGTCAGTAAGTGAGCTTGGTTTTTCCTTGGATTTATTCCTTGGCTGTTTGTTTGTCTATATGCTGCCCTCCAATGCTCCTTACTTCACAGACCAGTTATAGGTGGAGGCAGTGGTTATCTTTTTTTGGACGTTTTGCATTGGTTGGGGAAACGCACTAACACCTTTGCAGTTATTTAGCTACCTGCTGGGTGTCTGGTGCGTCCCTATAACCATAGGAGGGATGGGCTACCTCCACACCACCTGCCTTCATCTATCTCATCAAGATGCATGTGCTTCCACTGTGGAGTCTCTTTCAGTTAGAGATAGGTCTGGAGGACGCAGGGAGCCTTGACGGGGCCCTCCAGCTTACACATGCATTAATTAATGTGTGTAACCAATCCCCTGCTTTTAACGCATACTGTTAGACAGGTCAATTTGGATGGTCGCAAGCTGGTCAGTAAGTGAGCTTGGTTTTTCCTTGGATTTATTCCTTGGCTGTTTGTTTGTCTATATGCTGCCCTCCAATGCTCCTTACTTCACAGACCAGTTATAGGTGGAGGCAGTGGTTATCTTTTTTGGACGTCTTGCATTGGTTGGGGAAACGCACTAACACCTTTGCAGTTATTTAGCTACCTGCTGGGTGTCTGGTGCGTCCCTATAACCATAGGAGGGATGGGCTACCTCCACACCACCTGCCTTCATCTATCTCATCAAGATGCATGTGCTTCCACTGTGGAGTCTCTTTCAGTTAGAGATAGGTCTGGAGGACGCAGGGAGCCTTGACGGGGCCCTCCAGCTTACACATGCATTAATTAATGTGTGTAACCAATCCCCTGCTTTTAACGCATACTGTTAGACAGGTCAATTTGGATGGTCGCAAGCTGGTCAGTAAGTGAGCTTGGTTTTTCCTTGGATTTATTCCTTGGCTGTTTGTTTGTCTATATGCTGCCCTCCAATGCTCCTTACTTCACAGACCAGTTATAGGTGGAGGCAGTGGTTATCTTTTTTGGACGTCTTGCATTGGTTGGGGAAACGCACTAACACCTTTGCAGTTATTTAGCTACCTGCTGGGTGTCTGGTGCGTCCCTATAACCATAGGAGGGATGGGCTACCTCCACACCACCTGCCTTCATCTATCTCATCAAGATGCATGTGCTTCCACTGTGGAGTCTCTTTCAGTTAGAGATAGGTCTGGAGGACGCAGGGAGCCTTGACGGGGCCCTCCAGCTTACACATGCATTAATTAATGTGTGTAACCAATCCCCTGCTTTTAACGCATACTGTTAGACAGGTCAATTTGGATGGTCGCAAGCTGGTCAGTAAGTGAGCTTGGTTTTTCCTTGGATTTATTCCTTGGCTGTTTGTTTGATTGTTTATCATATGTCTGAGCACTGAATTTTTATATTATCTTGACAGAAATTAATTGTGATATAGTAGAAAAAAATGCAGGTGATTTGAGCACTGGCCTGTCAATAAATGTTAGGATAATATATGTGCTTGTGACCAAAAGGTCTCTAGAGCAGAGCAGCTCCAGAAGATGTGTATTAGGTTCCTCAGTCCTTGTCTGCAATGTCAGCAAGTAGCAGGGGTGGAGTGATACATGGTATGAAGTACCATTATAGTACGGTACCAGCGGGTGATAATTTTCTACCCAGATTATTGGTACTTGTTGCCTTTAGAGGATTTGTATGACATGGAAAGGATTTTGAATCATTTATCAGAGAAAAATGTAACCCCCAGTTCTTTTTTCCATTGTTTCAAGAACTGTGGTCCATATTTGGGAACTTCCATAAGTAGAAGCTGATAGAGTCAAGTAAGTGCATGAAAAAGAGGAGAGTATAGTTGACACTCTCTCTCAAGTGGAGAAAATCCATCAAATAATTTTCATATGGTTATGGTCCTGGTTCCTGTGATATTTGGGGTGAAGTTATCAAAGACGGCTGATGTTTAAAATGTTTTGGGTAGCATTTAATTTTACATCTTTCCTTCCTTAGTAGAAGGAAAGATTTAGCCCTGATGTCGGGGGTAAAGGTAGGGTTGTCAAAGACAGAAAAAAGGGGAGAGGGGAATAGAGCAAGGGCTGAAGTATGTAAAGATGTGATACATGTCCACCATGTGGGATGTTTTTTTCAGCTCCAGAAAAGAGAGACTGGAAGTACAGATAAGTGGGTCTAAGGGGACAGAGGTGGCATCCTGTTCAAGTAGAATCTGTTATTCAGTGTCCTTATGCTTGCACCAGTCTAGAACTCTTGTAAGATGGGTAGCTGTGTAGTATTGGCAAATCTGGGAGTGCCATACCTCTTAGGTGTGTTGGTGTATGCAAAATAGAGGGCTTTGAACGTGAGGGTTTAAAGGATCATATGACGAAATCTATAAGGGGTTGGAAAAATGTATGAAAGTATGCAGAAATGTGATTCAGGATTGTTTGGAATAGGTTTTATTTTACATCATAAATTGCCATAAATCATAAGAACAGCAATAAGCGGCGCTACAGGTCATACACTTGAGGTATGTGGTCATAAATATCAAACATAAAGTCCAAACATAGAGATAGGGGGTGCTCGTGAAGAAACAATCCACTCCAACCAGTCCCAAATTAACTTCACAGTAAAACCAGGGTATATCTCTGAGCGTTGGTTTTTAGCTATCTTCCGTTACACCTAGTGATAGCATGCAGGTGTGTAGATAGTACAGGTGGACTCTTACCAACTGATGTGGCTAGGCACTTATCATGCACTAGCTAGCCTCGCTTTTTGTGCTACCTTGCACTGTATCCTTGGGAGACTTCTCATGGGATTCAGGTTTGTTGTAGATCATATGGGGAGTGAAAAAACTCGCATAGCATGATATCTTTGACAACTTTTATTTATCCACTAAAAAATCCCATAAAAGCACATCTTTGCATAAAATCACAAGATAAAACTCATAGTTTCCATGGTCTTCACGTTATAATGTATACTGGTTTACATACGCTTACCAGATAGTAGATTCCAAAGCGCTTTAATTGTCCTTAAAGTAACGGGTGCCGACCCTCCACGGTCCTCGGTTCCCTGTCCCGGACTAGCGTGCCTTCAATCCCCCCCCAGTCTCCGGCCAGCGGAGAGCGAAGGGATGTGTGGCCTGTCTGAGTGAATGGTGCTGTGCAGTCCAATCATGACACGTTTCGTCAGTAGCAACTTCTGCTGGTGATTGGCTGCACTGACTGACGGCTTCCTTCTTATACCCGCCTCCCATGATCGTGTTCAAACGAAGGTGTTAACCCTTCGGGCAAAATCGACCGTGGAGAGTCTGCGGTTAAATTTGACATTTCTCCCTACTAATGTGAGGGGCTAATATTAGTAGGGAGAAATGTCAAATGGTAAGATAAATGTGTAGAAGGTTGCACTTTGGCTTCATATCAATAAACATATACGTATGGTGGATTATCACCCATGAGAAAAGGGTTGAGCCTTGAAGTGTAGTAATAGGTACAACTGAAAAGATGAAAGGTTAATTATAGCTTTGTATACAGGTAACCGCAGCCTCTCCACGGTCGATTTTGCCCGAAGGGTTAACACCTTTGTTTGAACACGATCATGGGAGGCGGGTATAAGAAGGAAGCTGTCAGTCAGTGCAGCCAATCACCAGCAGAAGTCGCTACTGACGAAACAAGTCGTGATTGGACTGCACGGCACCATTCACTCAGACAGGCCACACATCCCTTCGCTCTCCGCTGGCCGGAGACTGGGGGGGATTGAAGGCACGCTAGTCCGGGACAGGGAACCGAGGACCATGGAGGGTCGGCACCCGTTACTTTAAGGACAATTAAAGTGCTTTGGAATCTACTATCTGGTAAGCGTATGTAAACCAGTATAGATTATAATGTGAAGACCATGGAAACTATGAGTTTTATCTTGTGATTTTATGCAAAGATGTGCTTTTATGGGATTTTTTAGTGGATAAATAAAAGTTGTCAAAGATATCATGCTATGCGAGTTTTTTCACTCCCTATATGATCTACAACAAACCTGAATCCCATGAGAAGTCTCCCAAGGATACAGTGCAAGGTAGCACAAAAAGCGAGGCTAGCTAGTGCATGATAAGTGCCTAGCCACATCAGTTGGTAAGAGTCCACCTGTACTATCTACACACCTGCATGCTATCACTAGGTGTAACGGAAGATAGATAAAAACCAACGCTCAGATATATACCCTGGTTTTACTGTGAAGTTAATTTGGGACTGGTTGGAGTGGATTGTTTCTTCACGAGCACCCCTATCTCTATGTTTGGACTTTATGTTTGATATTTATGACCACATACCTCAAGTGTATGACCTGTAGCGCCACTTATTGCTGTTCTTATGATTTATGGCAATTTATGATGTATATTTATTTATGATTTATAAATGGCAGCTGCATTAGTTCCATTTGGAGTTTATATATTATTAGGAGAGTGGCGCGGACTATGGATCTATTAGTAGGGTTTGAGTTAGAAATTCACTTATAATTAGGTTTTATTTTACACCAATACATTTCCCCATCCAATAGTTATTTTGAGCCTACCTGGTCATCTCAGAGTGGAAAAGGGTTTAAAATTTAAAGGGATAAAGATGAGCAGAGTCACTAGGGGGTTAAATTTCCAGGGTACTTAATGTGGGAGTGGGTCCATTTAAATGGGAAGGTATATTGTAGGTAGTGGGCTGTATTTTGGAGAGTTCAAGGCTTCTGACTTTTGAAATTTAATATGAAAGTTAGATAGATTCCCATATGTGGAAAATTCTGCAGGATTTAGCAAAGTGGTCTCAGGCTTGCTTAGGAAAACTAAGTCAGATTCATACGCCAAAACCTTTTGCCTTCGGTTCCCCACTATAATCCTTCATATATTCACACACTTAAACTAGCCATGGGAGGAAATTTTTCTAGCATGACAAACAATTTTTTGAACAAAAAAGGGGTGTGGCAATGGGGCAAAATATGCCCCAACGGTGGCTAATATATTTAGTAGAATTTATGGCAAAAGAAGACCTGAACTAAAAGCATACTACAGATATATTGATGATATCTTCATTATTTGGGAGGGGTCAGAGAATAATTTAAAAAACTTTTTTGAGAAAATAAACCATAACAGATATAACATATGATTTACATCCAATTATGATAAAGAAAGGGTACAGTATCTGGACCTAGAAAAATTGCAAGGGAAGGAAAGATTGTGCACCAAAACCCATATTGAAAAAACTGACCCTAATGGGTATATCCCGATAGGCAGCGGTCATCACCCTAGATGGTTGGAGGCCATACCTAAAAGCCAACTGATCAGAATCAAAAGGAACTGTGATAGAGAAAGTGATTTTGAATCACAAGCAGACACAATTATAAATTGATTTATAGAAAAGGGATACTGAGCACAAAAATTGGAAAACATAAAACAACAAGTAAAAAATATGAATATAGAACAGATGTTACAACCCAAACAAAAACAGCAAAATGATTATAGCACAGCCTTTAATACTGAATTTAATAGACAATATAAACAAATAGAAAAAGCATTAAGAAACACTGGGCAATACTATGCAAAGACCCCATACTTCAAAAGATCCTCCCAAAATGCCCCAAATTTATATATAAAAGACCACCGATCCTAAAAATAGACTGGTTAAAAGCATATCAGACCCACCACGTTACCCTGTAATTGATGATACTATCTGGGCTGACAACTGCAAGAAACTGCCAGAAGATTTCAAGAACTGTGTCCTTCAGGTTGGCTGGAGTCATCGCTTCTGGTAGCCCCTTTTTTGAACGCATTGCAATGGCTCCTGTCTTCTAGATCTTCTATCAATAACTGAGAGGTACGATAACAGAGGGAGTATAGAGGATAATTGTGTTTCTAGAGCCTAGAGTGCTGGTGGTTCCCTCTACAGTATCCAGTCTCATGGATAGTGCAGCAGTAGATTGTTGAAAGGAGTTTATGTCCTCCCTGAAAGACATCTCCAAACAAAAGTGTCAAAGTCTACTTTGGTGGGTATGAAGCAGAGGAGTTCCCAAAGATTTGTGGGGAGAGTGTCCATACTATCCCCTGACTGTAGGGCAGAGGTTTTAGAGCTGGCCGGGGCCATTAGAGAGTCCACTAGTTCTGATGTTAAGAGAGAAAGGTTACAGAGAGAACTGTCATCAGAGCCACAAGGATCCAGAGAAGGCCTGCATGCAGACTTGAACTCATGTGTAGAGGCAGATCAAGGAAGGCGTCATCTTAGCTGAGGCATTGCGTGGTGTGTCAGAGGGCTGGGAGGCAAAATACCATTGGATGGCTGGTTGTGAGCTGTCACAATGATGGTCCTGATTTGGTCTGTGTTTAGACATAGCTGTCTCGAAGTTTTGGCGGTGAACGCACTGTTACTTAAGCACTATATAGGGTCAGACATTACGGAGCTCCTGTGAAGTGCTGCTTGCTTCTCCAAGGTCCAGACATCCCCCCCCCCCCAAAAAAAAATATATTTAATATTCAAGCTTTGTAGAAAATTGAATACAAAAATTAATAATTTGGGGATTTGTCTATCTAATGCTGGAAAACATATTTAAATTGCATTGACTTTTAAAGCACACCTCAAGCTAAAACTTTTGATTTTGTTTTAAATGAAGTGGAAAATGGTTACTGCTTGTTTTTGCTCCTGCCTGTGAGCCTGTTGGAAAGGTGTCGTGGAAGGTTGTCTGGTGGGCTCTTGTGACATAACATAGGTGAGCAGATACAACACACACCTCAGAGTGACTGTACCATACTGAAATTTTATTTTGTCTGACACTAAATTTATAGTGGTGGGTTACATAAGCAATGTAGAATAGCATTCTTCAAGTCATAAAATCATTACGTTACATAAGTCATACATTGGCCATGTTATAATTCTTATGATACGTTACACTCAGTTCATAAACAACGGTCTTCATAAAGTTATGTACAGAGGAAGACCTTACATAAGCTTTACAATAGTTTGTCTCGTCACAATCTTATCATATGATGCTTAACCAGTCTATACATTAAATTAGCTTTCATGATGAGTTAACCATACAAATTACCTTATAAATAGGCATTCAATGTTGGTCACACAAGTCAAGTCACAAGATAGTCATGTTGCTTGTTCTGATTATGATACAGTATATATTCATTATGATACTGTTGCTTTAAATTGGCATCCATTGCTGGCAGGAAATATAATGTATTACTCCCACTTCCTGTTCAGCAGCCATTTGCTGATCATTCTTTTTTTTTTTTTTAATTCTTTTATTGTGTATTCAGAAAAACTGAACAATTGCATTACGAACAACAGTAAATATGGCCCAGTACAAAGGCCAGACAGTATAGCAGTAGTCCATAGGATAAACAGCACGAAATTGACTATATCAAGGTTCAACATAACTAATACAGAAATTTTACCCTACCTCCACTGGAACAGTACCAGAGGAGTAGCACAGTCAAAGTAAGTAGGCCTATTCCTCCTGTAGGCCATTAAGACAATCTTTCATCTTACATGAGGTGCGGCATCAGCACACCCACTAGCAGGCTTGGATAGTGATTTGCTGATCATTCTACAGTGAAGGAAGCATGGTGTAAGGACCTCCACTGTCTCTAAATACAGGCCTTGAAAGCATAAGTCTGTAAGTAGGCTGTATTTAATATTTAATTATGTAGTATGTGTTCTACTAATTCAGCTACATTTGCAGTGTGTTTGGTTGTAGTTTCTGCCAGAGAGTTCCTTTAGCTAGGCTTAGTTTCTGTTACCTAAATAAATAGTAATGTAGCATGCCTGACAGCTATTTGCATTTGTAATGTAATGTTAAATGCTGATGTATACCTTATAATTGTGTTTTGCAGTTTTACAAATTAAACTTAACTCAAACTTAAAGAACTGAAACTGAAACGTGAACATAAACCTAATCTCAGTAAAGATTACAACTGTTAACCCTTCGGGCTCAGTCTTTAATGGGAACTTGTTTGCTGTCTGCCAAAATGTTGCACTTCAAACACATTGTGAGGGCAGAGCAGTAAAAAGACTTTTAACACAGAGGGCCTAGTCTAAGGAAGAGTGGATTCATTCTAATCATCAGCAAACATCTGCAGCCACAGACACTACAGAGAAGTAATCTGTTTCATCATGCAGCACACAGATCAGGATACTACACCAGCCATCCCTCAGCATACACAAGCAGAGGAAAGCACATGCAGTATGCCAAAGACCAGGTCATGCTGCTCAAGCTCTAAAGTTTCTAGTCAATCGGATCAGACATCAGCTGGTGCTGAAGCTGCCAGTTCCAAGCGCACTAGCTCTAGACATTCAAGCTGCTCTAACCTGTCGTCCACCAGTGCTGCAGTCACCAGGGCCCATGCAAAAGCAGAAGCCACACGTGCACTGGCTTCCTATGCAATACGTGAAGCTGAAATTATGAGAGAACAAGGATGCATAGATGAAGAACATCATAAAAGTAAAGCTGAAGTGCTTAGAAGAAAAGCAGAGGTGAAAGCATCTTTACATATTCACAAGCAAGAAAAAACTGCTGCAGCAGCCTAAGCTGAAGCCAAAGTTCTCATGAGAGCTGCAGAAGAACTGTACAGAGAACACCCTGTGATAGAAACCCAGATGACACATCTCAGTGCAATCCAACGCACTTGTGAGTATGTACAATTGCATGCAACCATGTGCACTGATCAACAGTCTAATGATGGATCAAAATCGTCAAAGCTCCCGCTAGAAGCTGACAACTTTGATATCACTCGATGCTACAAGACTGAACCAGAACTTCAATATGAAAAGCCAAGTGGCTACATACTCCGAGACCAATCTGATGGTCCTTCAGAAAACCAAATGAATAATGACGTAATCCCTCCTCGGGAAAACATAAATCTGGCCTAGAGAGGAAAGACTTGCAGTGGGAGAACACCCACACAACCAGAGTGGATTTAACTGAGCACCCCCACTGTCTTATCAGCCACAAAAATGCCCTGTGTTTGTTCCTAGTGTTGAGCGAACCCGGACTGTAACGTTCGGGTCCGTACCGAACTTTTGGGTGTCCGTGGCACGGACCCGGACCCGGACATTTCAAAAATCGTTCGGGTTCGGTCCGTCACCCCCACGAGTCAATTTAGGTGAGACCAACACACCCACAAGAGGGTGACGTTCAGAAAGGAGAGATCCGGTCTAAATACAAAAGGGCTCCTCCCTAATGCAGTAATAAGTAAACCAAAAGACTTCCTGGTAGTCTAACCAGAGCCTCATACATCGGTGAACCGAAAAGTATAACTTCAAGACCAAGTCAGAACATCGTAGCTCACTATAGTTTCAACAGTCGAAGATCGCCCTCGAAACTGCTAAAACTAGGTAGTAATCTGACAACTAGTCACGTGTACCAACGTACGTTAACATGTATGAGTGTTCAC
>BLSH010059678.1:112844-126447 GCA_018402905.1 Glandirana rugosa | reverse complement strand
TAGGGCACTTGCCCTAGTTTGAAGATGATTTTAGAACAGTTATATGGCTTCTACCGTTAATTAATACTTTTCAGACACAGTTTGAAGATGATCCACATTCACCTCCATTTTTGCTTTTTTTATGTTTTTATTTTTTTAAAAATATTTACAGTTATTTCCCTGTCCCCATTTTTTTGTAGGGCACTTGCCCTACCCTTACCCCCATTTTACTTCCTTTTGCAGCCCTCTAGGGCTTTCCAGGACTTTGTTACAGCCATTTTTGTGCATAAAAGTTCGGGTCCCCATTGATTTCAATGGGGTTCGTTGTCCGTGCGATCGTTCGGGTTCCGTCCGGACCCGGACCCGGACTTTGTCCCGAAGTTCGGACGGACCAGCAGAACCCGAACTTCCAGAGGTTCGCTCAACTCTATTTGTTCCCAGAAAATGCTCACCTGAGGCAGCAGGAGCCACAGATGTGACAAATACTTGATACGCCGTGAAATGGTGAGCTCTGGTCTCCTGAAGTCTGGCAACCATCCAGAAAACTATTTGGCCTGGAAGTCATCTTTTCTAAGCAACTCTCAGGACCTAAATCTGACATATGGGGAAAAGCTTGACCTACTCTCCAAAGGTACGGACCAGAGTCTTCTGAGCAAGCCAAAAGAATCAGGTCAGTACATGTTCATGATGCGACGGCAGGGTTTACAATGGTATGGCACAGATTGGAAGACTGCTACGGGTCACCTGAAGTAATTGAAGATGCACTTCTGAAGAAAGTTGAAAATTATCCAAAAATAACAAAGACAATCAGAAGCTGAGGGAACTTGGAGACATACTTTTAGATCTGGAGGCAGCAAAAGCTGGTGGATACCTGCCAGGCCTCTCATATTTGGATACAGCATGTGGAGTCAACCAGATAATCGAAAAGCTTCCTTACAACTTACAAGAAAGATGGATCACGCAAGCATCAAAATACAAGGATGATCATTGGGTGGCATTTCCACCTTTTTCCTTTCTCACCAAGTTCACCGTGAATCAAGCTAAAATGCTCAACGACCCAAGCTTCGCCTTTTTGAACACGGGAGGCTCGAGAAACAACCATCAGCGCATGATAAAGAATCAGAAAAACAAAAATGGGCCGCGCTGGACAATTGTGATAACATAAACTGTGAAAGTGAGATTAGGTAAGGACTCTATAGGTTAGGGTCCATATAAATAAACCCTATGGATAAAGGTCCATGAAGTTGTGGAGGGACTCATTAATAGAGCTGGAACAACTCATTATCCAAAGGTCATATGTCCCTGTTTCTTTGTTTGCCACAAAGCAAACAGAATTGTGCATATTCTCATATGCATCCATGGCTATAGCAGCTCCAGCCTACCTTAGAGTAGTGGACTATGAAGGACAAAGTTATGTTGGGTTTATCATGGGAAAGTCAAAACTAGCCCCACGTCCAACTCACACTGTTCCATGCTTAGAGCTTTGTGCGGCTGTCTTAGCAATGGAAATGGCAGCCTTGATCATTACTGAACTGGATATTGAGATCCATTCAGTGAAGTTTTACACAGACAGCAAGATTGTGTTAGGATATAGTCACAATGCTTCGAGATGATTCTACATGTTTGTATCAAACAGAGTGACATGCATCAGAAAGTCCACACGCCCAGAACAGTGGCACCTCATCAGTACAAATAAAAATCCAGCCGATCTTGGGACTAGACCTGTACTAATGGCTGTCCTTAAGCACACTAACTGGTTCTCAGGTCCATCTTTTCTGACTAGATCAGAACCTGAAGAGACAACTCAGTTAGAGACCTTTGAACTTGTAGAACCAGACAACGACAAAGAGGTACGAGCACAAGTACCATTGTACTAGTACCATAACTACTAGAGGCAATTTTGGAGCACACATGTTTGAAAGATTCTCCAGCTGGAAGTCACTCATCCAAGCAATAAGAAAGCTTATTCACCTAGCCAAATCCTTCTGCAGAGCTACAAACACTGATGAGTGTAATAGCAATCATCTTACGCAAGCCAAAATCATCATTGTCAGATGTGTTCAGCAAGAAGTTTTCAAAGAGGAAATGAAGTGTCTTCTTAAAGGAGAAGAGATCTCCAACCACAGTACACTCAAAAAACTGAACCCTATATTTTTCTGAAGATGGAGTGATAAGAATTGGAGGTCGCTTGTCAGCAGTTGATATGACTGTCGAAGAGAAACATCCCTTTATCATGCCCAAGAATCATCACATTTCATTTCTGTTAGTAAGACACTATCATGAGCAAGTTGCACAGCAGTCACTTCACTGAGGGAGTAGTCCGGTCAGCTGGATTATGGATCATAGGAAGTAAAAGACTAGTCTCCAGTGTAATCCACAAATATGTGATCTGCAGGAAAATTAGAGGGAAACTTGAAGAACAAAAGATGTCAGACTTACCTGCAGATAGACTTGCTTCAGACCCACCATTCACACATGTGTGCCTAGATATCTTTGGACCCTGGAACATCTCTTCTCGCCGGACCAGAGGAGGCAGTGCAGAAAGTAAACGTCGGGCTGTTCTATTCTCTTGCATGAGTACTAGAGCAGTACATATTGAAGTGATTGAGTCTTTGTCTACCTCAAGCTTTATCAACGTTTTGAGAAGATTTTTCTCTTTCTGAGGACCCGTGAAGCAACTTCGCTCAGATCGTGGCACAGACTTTATTGGGGCCTGTAAGGAGTTGAAGATCATTACAGAAGACACTGAGACAAGTGCTTATCTTCAAGATCAAAGATGCACTTGGACCTTCAATCCTCCTCATGCGTCACATATGGGAGGAGCTTGGGAGAGGATGATTGGAGTGGCTTGTCGCATTCTGGATGCCATGTTTCTGAAGGTTGGCTCTACTCGCCTTACACATGAAGTTCTCACCACACTTATGGCTGAAGTCATGGCCATGCAAAAAATGGTGAATGGCTATCATGAACGCTTGACCTTTAGTTCCAGTGTCAACAGATCCAGAAATGCCAGCAGTCTTGACACCTGCAATGCTTTTGACTCAGAAGATTGAAACAGTGACAGCTCCCACAGGTGACTTTGGTCTCAAAGACCTATACACCATGCAATGGAAGCAAGTTCAGAGTCTTGCAGACATTTTCTGGAAAAGATGGAAACAAAAGTACCTGGTGACAATTCCAGTCATGCAAAAGATGGCAAGTTGAGAAGCCTAACCTGCAAGTGGGAGATGTTGTTCTACTAAAAGACGCTCAGGTTCATAGAAATGAATGGCCAGTTGGACTCATTGTTGAGACAGTAATGACAGTAAGGTTAGAAAGGTCCAAGTTAAGGTCATGAGACAGGGCACCCCTAAGGTATACCTTAGACCATCTCTGAAGTTGTTTTGCTTCTTAAAAAGGAAACATTGTGGTATAATGTTTATTATGCCAGGTGGGGAGTGTTCTGATTACCATACAGTATATATTCATTATCGTACTGTTGCTTTAAATTGGCATCCATTGCTGGCAGGAAATATAGAGAATTACTCCCACTTCCTCTTCAGCAGCCATTTGCTGATCATTCTACAGTGAAGGAAGCATGGTGTAAGGACCTCCACTGTCTCTCAATGCAGGCCTTGGAAGCATAGGTCTTTAAGTAGGCTGTCTTTAGTATTTAATTAAGTAGTATGTGTTCTACTAATTCAGATACATTTGCAGTGTGTTTGGTTGTAGTTTCTGCTAGAGAGCTCATTTAGCCAGGCATACTTTCTGTTACCTAATGCCTTATAGTAATGTAGATAGCCTGACACCTATTTGCATTTGTAATGTAATGTTAAATGCTGATGTATACCTTATAATTGTGTTTTGCAGTTTTACAAATCAAACTTAACTCAAACTTAAAGAACTGAAACTGAAACTTGAACATAAATGTAATCTCAGTAAAGATTACAGCTGTTAACCCTTTGGTTTCATTCTTTAATGAAAACTCGTTCGCTGTCTGCCAAAACTTTGCACTTCAAACACATTGTGAGGGCAGAACATTGCTCTTTGCAAAGGTATCTTTAAGAAACATATATGAGTTAAAACTAGATGAAAGGTGCAATTATTACATATAATATTAGCTGTATACTACTTTAATCACAGTTTAATGAAACTCTAATCAATTTATATTTATAATTCCTTTACACCTGACAGAACAGGAAGCAATATGAACAGTGGTGGCTGGTGAAGTTTTAGGATGGGGGGGGGTGCCAGGCCCTGTCCTTCTTTTTTGCCCCCTCCTACTTCTCATAAGCCTCACCCCTCATAGAACCCACCCACTCCGTCCCCTGTATTCCACATCTTGTGTCAGGAGTACACAGCTCAGCATCACAAGTGGGGTATATTGCAACCAGTAACACAGTATGCAGCCAGTACACAGGTATTGCAGCCAGTATCACAGTATGCAGCCAGTAAACAGGTATTGCAGCCAGTATCACAGTATACAGCCAGTATCACAGTATGCAGCCAGTACACAGGTATTGCAGCCAGTACACAGGTATTGCAAGTCAGTATCACAGTATAAAGCCAGTACACAGGTATTGCAGCCAGTACACAGTTATTGCAAGCCAGTATCACAGTATATAGCCAGTACACAGGTATTGCAGCCAGTACACAGGTATTGCAAGCCAGTATACAGGTATTGCAAGCCAGTACCACAGTATACAGCCAGTACACAGGTATTACAGGCAGTACACAGGTATTGCAAGCCAGTATCTTGGTATACAGCTAGTACACAGGGAACCAATACACAAGTATTGTAACCAGTACACAGGGAGCCAGTACACAGGTATCATAGCCATTACACAGGGAGCCAGTACACAGGTATTGTAGCCAGTACACGGGTATTGTAGCCAGTACACAGGAGGCCAGTACACAGGTATTGTAGCCCGTACACATGGAGCCAGTATATAGGTATTTTAGCCAGTACACAGGGAGCCAGTACACAGGTATTGTAGTCAGTACACAGGGAGCCAGTACACATGGAGTCAGTACACAGGGAGCCAATACACAGGTAGTCAGTACACAGGGAGCCAGTACACAGGTATTGTAGTCAGTACACAGGGAGCCAGTACACAGGGAGTCAGTACACAGGGAGCCAATACACAGGTAGTCAGTACACAGGGAGCCAGTACACAGGTAGTCAGTACACAGTGAGCCAGTACACAAGTATTGCAGTCAGTACACAAGGAGCCAGTACACAGGTAGTCAGTACACAGGGAGCAAGTACACAGGTATTGTAGTCAGTACACAGGGAGCCAGCTAGTACACAGGGAGCCAGTACACAGGTAGTCAGTACACAGGTGTTGTAGCCAGTACACAGGGAGCCAGTTAGTACATAGGGAGCCAGTACACAGGTATTGTAGGCAGTACTCATTCAGTACACAGGTAGGCAGTACACAGGGAACAAGTACACAGGTATTGCAGTTAGTACACAGGGAGCCAGTTAGTATACAGGAAGCCAGTACACAGGGAGCCAGTTAGTACACAGGGAGCCAGTAAGTACACAGGGAGCCAGTTAGTACACAGGGAGTCAGTACACAGCACAGCAGTAGGGTACGGTACCTCAGGGGAGTCAGCTGCTCTCTCCCACGCGGCCGGTCGGCGGGAATAACAGACGTGCTGTGCTGGACACTTTCAGTCCAAGCACCAGCACGTCCGCCAGTCCCGCCCCCGCGACCTGACCAATCAGTCACTGGCTGGAGGCCAGTGACTGAGGCCATAGCCAATCAGTGTATATATGTGCGATTTGGTGGTACACATATATGCACTTTAAAGGCCAACCAGTGGGCTTTGGGACTTGCTGTCAAATGACATGAAGTTCCCCAAAAGACCCAGGCACTAGCACCCTCTATGGAGGAGCCGCCACTGAATATGAAATCTCTCAAATGGAAGCATAGACAAAATGAATATGAAAAAAAATAGCTGGTGAAGGTGCCTCAGGTGGTGACTTATATGCTTATGTCCATACCAATGGACATATATGAGCTGCACCATTAAATGTGTAGTGGAAACTACAACTTGTGGTCAAATAAAAACAAACATTAAAGTAATTGGCGCTAAAGTAATATGTGATCAGAATTTGCAACTTGGTAATGATATCCTGTATACCAAAAATATATATAAATAAATACGCAAATTAATCAATAGTCCATAGTGACTGTCCCATCACCAATAGTGGCTAAATGCCTCCAGTGCGTCGTTTCCTCCGCAATAGCACTACACCACAAGGGCTTAAATGGATGGATGGCCACTCACCAGAAATACCTGATTTTGTAGAGCGAGTATGAATAAGGCTTGTATTCATGCACCACAGATCCTGGGCTCACATTTCTCCTCTGTTTTAGTCCTCCAATGAAGGCTTAGAATACACCGACAAGCTCCACCGATAACAACAAAACAATATATGGTGCATTAGGTCAAGAAAAGGAGCCCAGCAGAACATTAGGCAAAATCAACACTCACATTTGTGTGTACCATGCCTGGTACTAGGTGTCTACAGAAGCAGGTACCAATCATATCCGAGTCCCACAGGTGACGCTGATCCGACTACCTGAGCCACAACAAGGCGCAGAGCGCACGCTGGTACATGTGCAATCCACACGCCCACTCGTACTGTAGAAACCAGTGTGAGTGTTGATTTTGCCTAATGTTTTGCTGGGCTCCTTTTCTTGACCTACTGCACCATATATTGTTTCCTTGTTTTTCGGTGTATTATCAGCCTTCACTGGAGGACTGAAACAGGGGAGAAATTTGAGCCCAGGATATATGATGCATGAATACAAGCATTATTCATACTCACTCTACAAAATCAGGTATTTCTGGTGTGTGGCCATCCATCCATTTAAGCACTTGAGGTGTAGTGCTATTGCGGAGGAAACGACGCACTGGAGGCATTTATCCCCTATTAGTGATGGGACAGTCACTATGGACTATTAATTTGCATATGTATTTATTTATATATATTTTTGGTATACAGGATATCATTACCAAGTTGCAAATTCAGATCACATATTACTTTAGCGCCAATTCCTTTACGTTTGTTTTTATTTAGAAACAAAAGCATAGATTTCCATAATTTCTTACATTTGTACACTTTATCTAGAGCTACTACCTTACTTGCTATCATTTGCTTTCAGTGCCAAACACCTGGCACGGGGAGTAGGTGATTTCAGTACTGTACCCAACAATGGATGGCCAAGTGATCCAAAGTGTGGGTGAAGACAGATACATCTAAAATAATTGGCAGGGGGTTCCAGCTGTTCTCTACTGTCTGGTAAAAGTGTAGTGAGGAGAGAAAATGAGTGTAAATCTCTCTAGCCCCAAAAGTAGTAAAAACTCAAAGGTAGTTCTAATCCTTTTCTGCTCTATCCAAAGATAGAAAAGTATTTGTTTGCCTTTTGCCCCACCTTCCCTTCATTTTTTTAATCTGTGTGGGGCTCTCTCTTCTCTCTCCTTCCCTACCTAGGTGGCAGGTGGGCTCTGTTTGTCATTGGCAGCGCGCTCTAGTAGGTGCCGCCCGAGGTAACATTAGGCCCACACTATGTCCTGCTACTGCAATTCCCTGTAACAAGCCATGGTTGTAATGGCAGCATATAGTTTCACAACCAGCTAGAGCACCCTGAAAACCTATAGAACTTTGTTTTTGGCACAAGTCAATTTCTTTGTTGCTTAGAACCTATACATTGCTTAGATGCAACAGCTTCAGGCGTGTTAATCCTTATCTATGTCAGAGGGGCTGTGTCCCCATAGCACAAGAATGCTCCTGGACACTTACTTTGATATTATCGGTATCAATTTCATGACAGTTCTTTTCCAACTTGTTATTTTGCAATACTATATTTGAAAAAGAAAAAGTCTTTGGCTGGACATATACTTCAAGGTTAAGTCAAGGGTTTGGGGTTAAGGTTAATTTAGATTCCTATATCACCTCTCCACCTCCAGTCTCCTCTTTGGACAGCTGACCTAGAAAATTACAAAGCTGACTCTGGAAACAGTAATAGTAAAACTGTAAGTCTCAGAGCGATCTTACTGATCAGCAGAAGTTTGGGTATTGTACAAATGGCCGACCCAAAAGACTCATCCTTTGGCTGGTAAACCAAAAAACATACTGTATATGTATTTCATCTGACATTTAGCTGTTTGCCTGGAGCTCCACATTAACTGCCACAAAGAAATATCGGCTGTTTGGTTCTCTAAAAATGGCTACAGAGTTTAAAGGATATGTTCACCTTTTGTAACATGTAATGCCCGCTCCGGCTGCGTTACTAATTCAGAGTGTTCTGTGAATGTCAAAACTGCGTATTAGAAGTACAGGCAGACAACTACACAGAAAGTCTGCAGGACCGTGGCATTACGATCTGCTGATCGTGGGTGCAATGCTTTATAGGCTCCTAATAATAAAAATTAGAAATGCTTAATTTTTTATAACTGAAAAAAAATGTGCATTTATTATTTTTTTTTGTAAGGGTGAACCTATCCTTTAAATCTGTGCAATTGTTGTTTTTGCAAGACATTAACAAGGTAGGACCTTGCAAAGACTTGTAATCTGTAGGGGGAATGTGCCTTGAAGAAAAATGAAACTCAAGAGAGAGAGACCTTTGCTCCTCCAACCAGCCAGTCCTTGCTGAATCTAATTTTAGACTTGTAATAATGCAAAAGTGAGGAGAAAAACTGCTTGCTGTTCAATCAAATTTGCTGGGAGCCTCATTAACAGCTTCTAAAAGTTCATTACAAACAGCCACTTCCCATTAATGCTGTTCTGTGCAAAAAGACTGCTGAATAAATAGACCAAAGAAGATTACTTAGATTCAGAACTCTCTAGAGAGGCTATCTTATTCTGAGAAAACCATGTCCATAGCAGCACTGTGATTGAAAGTATTATATTTTATTAAATATAGCATTAAATACTTTTAAAGACATAACTGTCAAATGAACAATATTCTTTCTGCTGACCTGCAGATGTACATTGTAAGCTTTGCTAACAGATACTGCTGCATCTTCAAAGTAGAGCTTTTATCAAAAGCACGGGCATTAAAGTCGTTCTAACTAGAAATTAGATATAGGTAGATAGGGGTGCAATAATACAAAAGTACACAAGATGGCTATAGAGTGTATTGAGCCAGAGGCAACAGGAAGCACCAATAAGATAAGAGGATAGCATATAAAGGAAGGCAGAAGACAGATGATGAACACCAATTCCTGATGACATCAAGTAGACGAAACGTGTTGGATAGGACTATTCACCGTGACCACACATCTGCCTGCATCACTTCTAGTGTGTGGAACACACATCAGAAGTAACAGAAAGTTGAATCTTGGATTACTGTGGTAAAATGACCATTTTGAATTCTGGCATATGTTTTTAAAATGTTAATGTACATATCTGGCGCGTTGTTTTTAACGGAATTGAAGTAAAATGACTGCACTATGGCACCTTTCTTCTGTTATTTATTCCTAATGGCTAAGGTGTACCTGGAGAATTAGCATCTTTGTAGAGATCTAATGCTTGGAGGAGAGGAGGCAATCTGGAAGGCTTGGTAGGACAGCACAGATTTAAACTATTTTAGACCTACTTACTAAGTTTGGAGGGCCATCGAATTACGGTGAGTGCATAGTTTGGGTGTGAGCACACAGGAGCACAAGGTCTATTCAGGAGACGGTGTGTTGTAGTTCACCACATATCACCTTTTGGAGAAGAAACTGTGGTTTAGAGGAATAAGAACTGGACAATTAGAGATATTTTTGTTCACAATAAATTTCAGTATATGGATATGTTTGAATGATTTTACCACAACGGACATATATTTTTTTCAACACTGAATGGAAATTTGTTTGAAGGGAAGTTTTATATATATATGCCTTTATAGAGTAACACAGCCACAAATGTTTTTTTTCCTCTATATCTGTATATAAGCACAACACTCTTGGTTTGTGGGTAGCATGCCACTTTATTTTAGTTTTGTCTTGGTTTATAACTGTAATTCAAGAATCTGTAACCAGTTCTAGGGGCAGCTGCTATATCCGCATCCTATATTATAGAATATGAAAAAAGGTGGGAGATTATCCCAAATGGATTGAACTTTTAAGGATGCCCAGCTGATACTGAGGTGAGCACACAATTTTCATTAAAAAACAAATTTTATTCCATACAAAAATATTAAGAATTACATAAAAAGAGATATATTCATCTGATATGGCATAAGCAATGACATAATACTTGTGTTGTTGATAATACTTGTTTCCAGTGCTTAAAAGCGTTCTTATATGTAGAATCACCCAACACGTTTCGCGGAGTACTGTTTCCACTTCTTCAGGGAAAATTCAAAGTACATCAATTTCATTAGCATGTAGCCAAATGTATCCCTAGGAGTTAGTCGCAGACCAAGGCTACCATTATGCCATCTAGGCCCTAGTATCAATAAGGCAGGAGTGGTATCTAACTACTTTTCAAAAGAAAGCACTTGAACAATCTGTCGCGCATCACAGCGTCCACGTCTACCCCACCGTGAAGACACCCATGGGGTAGACATGGACGCTGTGATGTGCAACAGGCTGTTCAAGTTGTTTCTTTTGGAAAGTATTTTGGGTTCAATACCACTCCCAGCTTATCCATCATTATACAATCCAGTGTTCCCCAGACGCAGTCCTGGGTATTAATACTAGAAACTAGATGGCATGATGGTAGACTTGGTCTGCGACACATTTGGCTACATGCTGATGGAATCAATATACTTTGAATTTTCCCTGAAGAAGCAGAAACAGTACTCCGCAAAACGCGATGGATGATTCTACATATATGAACGTTTTTAAGCACTGGAAACAAGTATGATTATCAACATCAGTTTTATGTCATTGTTTATGCCATATGAGATGAATTTATCTCTTTTTATGTAATTCTTAATATTTTTGTATGGTATAAAATTAGTTTTTTAATGGAAATTGTGTGCTCATCTCAGTGTCAGCTGTGCATCCTTAAAAGTCCAATTCATTGGGGATAATTTCCCACCTTTTTGCATATTCTTGGTTTATAACTATTAACCCTAGTGAGAAGGTAAATGCGATTATGGTGCAAGCAGCTTCCAGGAGTAGTCAAATCAAGCTATTTGATCAAACACAGGCTCTCCATAGTTTATCCTCTCTCTAGTTGTTATGTACCATTCAGTTTTTACATATCAGTTTACATTTGTGTTAAAGTGGTCGTAAACCCTTACATATACACAGTGAATGTACTATCTTTAGGTGATAAATATAGATGAAAGGAATCCTTCTACATAGGTTGTATCTGTCTATCTGCAGTCTTTCCTTCTCTACATCCATTCAAAGTGCTGAATTTATAAGCTTCAGAAGAAATGATGTGGAGAGCTGAAGTTACACTCTGCAGAGCTCAGTGAGAAGTCTGAGAGCTGATTGGAGGGAAGAGACATGCCCCCCTTCACACAGCTCACAGGAACAGAGCTGAGGCTGTCAATCTGTTGGAGGTCCCTGTTCATCAGCATTTTTCTCTTGGAGTCATGAAAAACTGTTAGAAGGGATTCATGCTGTTAGCAGAGGAACAAAGCAGCAGACAGAAATTACACGTAGTGCTTTTAATTAAGACAAGTACACACTATAGAGGGGTATGCTTTATTCATATATCATGTGTAAGGTTTACAACCACTTTAACCACTTCAATACCGGGCACTTTTACCCCCTTCTGGCCCATGCCAAGTTTCAGCTTTCAGTGTTGTCGCACTTTGAATGACAATTGTGCGGTCTTGCAACAGTGTACCCAAACTAAATTTTTATCACTATGTTCACAAGAATAGAGCTTTCTTTTGGTGCTATTTAATTATTACTGGGGTTTTCATTTTTTGCTAAATAAACCAAAAAAGACTGAACATTTTGAAAAAAACAAGTTTTTCTGTGTTTCTGTTCTAAAATTTTGCAAATAGTTGTTCTTCATAAATTTAGCCCAAAATGTATTCTGCTACATTTCTTTTGTAAAAATAACCCAAATCAGTGTACCGTATATTATTTAGTCTGTAGGAAAGTTATGGAGTCCACAAACTATGGTACATATCTGAAAATTGATCAATCCTGATGTACTGATGCACTATCGTTTTTTGAGGCCCGGAAATGGCAGGACAATAGAAATACCTCCCAAATTATCTAATTTGTTGAACTGTATGTTTGTAGATAATGCTTTTAATTGATTTGCAACCCTCTCCTTATTTTTTGTGTTTTATATATATTTCTATTCTATTTATAAGTTAGTAATATTTTTAAACTTATTCCCAAATTGTATGTGGGTTAGGTTAATTTTAATTTTATAAAATGGATTGCCCATGATAACTGCACATTTAGAATAAACAACCTTCATCAGCAAAGACGAACAGAAGTCATAAGACAGAAAGGGAGACATTTACTAAAACAGAATCTGGTGCAGCTGTGCATAGTAGTAACCAAACAGCTTCAGGTTTAAGGGCCGGTTCACACTAGTCCGAAATTCGCTTTGACTTTGAGAGCACAAGTTGCATGACATGTCAAAATCAATGGTTTACTATGAGAACCGTCCTAACTGGTTCGACTTGTGTCGGTCCAACTTTGAAAAAGGTTCCTGCACTACTTTTTCCAACTTGGGCGTGATTTCAGCCCCTTAATTTGAATGGAAGTCTCATACAAGTCGGATCATCATCTTAACGGATCCAACTTTTGGTTTGTGACTTGTGCTCGGAGATCAAGTGTATGGCTGTATGCAATGTTAGCAATGTAAAATCCCCTAGAAAAATGGCGTCCCCCCCATACCCCCCGAATCCATACCAGGCCCTCTGATTCTGGTATGGATCTTGAGGGGAACCCCACACCAAAATTTTTTAAAAATATGGAGTGGGGTCCTCCCCAACACCATACAAGACTCTTTGGTGTGGTATGGATTTTGAGGCTAAACCCCATGCCAAAAATAAAAAAAAACGGCATGGGCCCCCCTAGAATCCATACCAGACCCTTGTTCGAGCATGCAGCCTGGCAGGTCTAGAAAGGGGGGGCGAGCGAGTGCCCCCCACCCCAAACCTCCTTGTCCCCTCTTCCCGACAGCCCTGGACAGTGGTTGTGGGGGTCTGCGAGTAGGGGCCTATTGGAATCTAGAAGCTCCAGATCCTGGTCCCCCTCCCATGTGAATGAGTATAGGGTAAATTGTACCCCTACCCATCCACCAAAAAAAAAAAAAACAGTGCAGTGTTACAAAAAACAAAATATGGTTTTTGACAAGTCCTCTTTTTTAAATTTTGCAGTGGGAGGCCCCCTCAAGATCCATACCAGACCCAAAGGGGGTATAAAACAAAAAACATTGTGACGTGACAAAAAAAAAAAAAACCACCTACCCATCCCCATGTTAAATGGGATATGAGTAAGTGTACCCTCCCCCTGGTCCTAGACCTCGAAGATCTAAGGTTATCCGGGGATGAGCGTCTGGGGGTGTTGGTGACAGGTCCCGACAGCCCTTCTCCCCTGTTCCTCCAAACCCCACCCCCCGTGAGCGAGCGGGGGGGAAAGATCTGGACGGTCCGACGTACGAGCTTGTTCCCAGACCATACCTAAGATCCCCCCGGGTACGGCAAAAAAAAAT
>BLSH010059678.1:92676-112176 GCA_018402905.1 Glandirana rugosa | reverse complement strand
CACCCCATGCCAGTTTTTTTTAAAAAATTTGGCGTGGAGTTCCCCTTCAAAATCCCCAGAGCACAAAGTGCCTGGCATTGTCGGGATCAAAGTCGGATCCCTGTTCACAGACAAACGGTCCGACTTTGACCCTATGTAGGACCGTAAATCGCACAGCAGTGTAGGATCAAAGTCGGACCGTTTTTTTGTCGGATAGTGTGAACCCAGCCTTATTGTCAAAGCTTAATTGAACAAGCAGAAGTTAGAAGCTGATTGGTTACTCTGCACAGCTGCACCACATTCTGTGTGCTCCAGTTTTAGTAAATCTCCCTCATAGAGACATGGCACTTAAAGGCTATAAAGGCTATAAATGTAAAGTCTGTAAAGTTATCAGAAAACTGAATCAGTTTCTCAGTAACCCCACGTGACAAAAATTGTATGTCAACTTTGCAACAGTGAAGTTTATGGCAGGGCTGATATTGTGAAACTGTATCAAATGACAACATGGAAAGATCCAGAAACATAAAAAATAATGATATCTGACATTTTTCTTTACCCCTACATTTACACAGACTTGCTATGGAAACCAAAATATGTTTTCCATCCACAAATCAATTGGCAACTGTTATTGTGGAAGTAATTTTGTTTCATGATTGCTCTGCATGGCCATAATATGTCCAGGGACCATCAGACCGTTTAATAAGATCTCATGTTGCAAATATGATGTTCCTGTATTCCAGGATGATAACAACCCTTAATGTAAAAATGCAAACCACATTTAATATACTCACAAAGCCATAGATATATCTATATCCTTTCATCCTTCTCATATCTACTTTACAAGGTAAAGTCTGGTAATACTCATATCCTTTGGGGTCTCAGCTTGGGAGTTTTGGTTACCAAATAGCATGTTCTCCACTTTGTTCTTGCAGTGTATTGTCGGTGCTGTAAGAGAACTTCCTTGATTTAGCCATGATTTAGCTCCAACTCTGAGAGGTCCTGACTCAGATGTTCTACATCTGTTGTTACGGTGTGTTATAATATACATATCTGTGAACACCGTCTGTGTCTTACAAGTGTGTACGCTATCTGTCACGTACGTAAAGATTGCCTGATCCGGGTAAAAAGGTCCTCTTGGGTTAAAAAGAAACCGTGGGGGGGGGCGTGGCTTGCCGCGGACACTGGCGGACGTCTTTGGAGAAGCTCCCGGCTCACAGGCGCCTAATTCGGTGGAATCCTGCGAATCTAAGGACGGGTGAGAGCCTTTATTCACCCGACACTGTCAAACATCCTCTACTCCACCACGTGTAGGGGATATTGAGTGGATAGCTCGCCTATACATTATGCTGCGGGAATATCAGCCGCGGGCTGCGGCCTAGTGAACTCACTCATCCCCCAGCTCGCCTACGAGACCCACCTACAAGACCCGCTAACGGCCCAGAGGCACAATATCGGGCTTGAGACAGGGGACAGGGCGAACTAAAAGAACAGAAGGCATCGGGCTTACCCCGGAGCGCGTGGCACTCGCACCCGACACTTGAGCCCGAGGCTTGCCTGCGGCCTCCAGAGCCGCCCTCTTGGCACACCCGCAACGGATCTCGGTCACATCTAAAACCAGGATCGGTTCATCCCATACAGGAACATTTACCTACACCAACATAAGAGGCCTTAATAACACTGCTAACAATACTGGACCGCTATTAATTACCACAAGTACTCTTAAACAACCGCTGATCAGCAGGCGGCAGCCATATTAGGCCTCCAGATCCTGTGAGCTGAGTACCTCATACATTTAATTCTTCTCCATAGGAGCCCTATCTGGGCAAACATAATGCTCTGCTAAGACCTAGGCACTGCACCACTCGGAAACTATCAGCATTAACGCCAATACTTAAACTTGCACAACATTAATCTATACACCAGCGCTGAGGCCCTCCTCACAATGTCAGTGTCATCTCGCAAACGTAAAGAATATCGCCCACCAAAAAAACTCACAGAATTTTTCACGTCATCTCAGCAAACTGGACCCCCAAACATACCACACAAGACAGGGTCAGACAGCTCTTATACTGACCTACCAGACGCAGAAGACACACACAGTCAAGACACCACAGAAGGACCACACCAGCAGTCCTCATCCCCAGCTTCGTCAACCAGCATCAGTCCTGTCAAATCTAAAATGCGCCTGGAAGAACATCTTCAGCTTGATGAATCACCACAGGTGAATGAATCTGCCTTAGTACACCAGCCCTTTCAGCCCCCAATCGCTGACTTTCCCACTAGTGGACAACCAGTCCTAGACACTACTCTAAAGGAAATGCTCACATCCTTCCACTCCTCAATGCATAACGACATCCTATCCATGTTCCACAAGTTCTCTACAGAAACACGAGTACTCAGTCGGAAGGTACATAACATGGAAACACAAATCAGCAACATAACAGTGACTGTTAACGATCTTGTTGATGCACAAGAACACACCCGTGACGAACAGCATTGGCTAAAAGCCAAACTGGCTGACCTGGAAGACAGGTCACGTCGAAATAATGTTAAAATGAGAGGCATCCCTGAGAGTATTCTTCCCAATGACCTCAAGAGTTATGCAAAACAACTAATTCATACTCTTCTTCCAGAGCTTACACCCATTGAGGTCGTAATCGACCGTATTCACTGCCTTCCAAAACCCTCACACCTCCCGGCAGAAATCCCCCGAGATGTACTGATGAGAATCCATTTTTTTCACACCAAAGAACAGCTTCTGACAAAAGCTAGGAACTTGGGCCAACTACCAGCTCCTTACGCCAGAATCCAACTGTATGCAGATCTTTCACAATTCACCCGCCAAATGAGACGTCAACTAGGCACCATTACTAAGGCCCTAAACAACCACAAAATGCAATACCAATGGGGCTTCCCCACCAAACTGGTGGTAACCAGAAATGGGATCAAACACCACATCTCCACTGTTGAAGAGGGCATTAAAGCACTTAGGCAATGGGGCATACTTCCTGAAGTCTCCAATCAACAACCGCTCCCCCAAAGGAGCAACAAGTCTCAAACCTTAAACGCTACGAGATGATCTACTCTAACAAAGAGCCTCCACCCATGTAGGCGTTAACACTCTCAACTACAGTTCTGTTTTTTCTTCCGAACCGGTGTTCAGCCTGTTGCTATTAATTCCACGAACTCTATCCCCCCTGAAAAAGTTGCGGCAGCTTTTTGCCATTTACAATGCTGCCATATCCTTTATTGTCTGTTTCCATGCCTACATCTATATTTTTTTTAATTCATACCGATATACACCTGAACGGCTATTACTAATCTGTACTAATAACCACTCTGTGTTCAATAGTATTGCTCCCATACCAGGTCAACAAATATCCGAAAGACTACAGAGAGATCAATCCCATCCGAAGGAACAACAACAAGCATCCCAAGACGTGTGGCTGTACAACATCCCTAAGATACCTGCGACCATCAGGCCAGACCTCTGCTGTGAGTAGGTTTCACGTATCACTATATATCTATCTTTTCTAACTTCAAGATGCCCAAATTTCTTTCTTTAAATACCACCCTGCTAAAAGAGCATCCTTGTGGCGCACAGCCAATGAAACTCACAGCGACATACTGTGTGTTCAAGAGACTCACTTTAAATCTGAAGAAGAGCCCAAGTTTTCCAACAAACATTTCCCCATGTATACAAGGCCTCTGGTCCACTCAAAAAAAATGGAGTCCTCATAGCTATGAAGGACACACTCTCAGTATCCGTGCACGAAACCCTAGTTGACCCTGAGAGCAGATACTTGGCCCTAGATTGTACACTGAATGGTTCCAGATACACGATTGTAAATGTGTACGCCCCCAACAGTAAGCAAATTAACTTTCTGAACAAACTCATGAAAAAGATTGACAAATTCCGTAAGGGACACCTTGTCATGTGTGGAGACTTTAATATGATCCCGGACAATCAACTTGATTCGTCTTCCAAGTCAACCAGATTACCTTCCCCGATGGGAGCATTTATAACAAGAAATAACTTGTTTGATGTATGGAGATGCCACCATACTACAGAAAGGGATTATACCTTTTTCTCCCAACCGCATAATACATACTCCCGTATTGACTATTTCTTGGTTGATAAGTGGACACTACCCCGTATCTATGAATCTTCCATTGAAACAATTACATGGTCGGACCATGCACCTGTTACTTTGACAACAGAAATGTCTTCCTCCACTCCACCAACAAAAATTTGGAGAGCAAATGCATATATTCTGCAATCCCCTGTATACTCGAATATCATTAAAGAAAAGCTAGAGGAATACTTTATGCTAAATGCAGGATCTGTAGTGGACCATACTACTGTCTGGAATGCCCATAAGGCATTCATTAGAGGTATTATCATCCAACTGGCAGCTAGAGAGAGGAGGAGGAGATCACAGCACCTGGACACTATTATAGCCTCTATTAAAGACCTCGAATCCCAAAACCAAATACACCCCAACAAAAACCTCCAAGACCGATTACTCCATCTAAGACAGGAATTAAGAACAGCCCTCCTAGACACATTCAAAGCGACACAAAATAAATTTAGGGCCAATCATTACTCTATGGGTAACAAGGCTGGAAAAGCCCTAGCTCTCAAACTAAAAGGATACTATAACAAAACTAGAATATCTCACCTATTTCACCCCTCCTCCAAAGAAAAAATCATAGATCCCCAACAAATTGCAGACACCTTTAGCAAGTACTACAGCTCCCTATACAACTTAAAAGATGACCCTAAAACTCCTCAACCGTCTGCAGAGGGAATAGAATCTTTCCTACGACATATCAATCTTCCAAAAATCTCCCCTGATCAACTATCTAAACTCAATGAACCCTTCACTCCCCAGGAAATAAGCAATGTTATAGCATCCATACCAAACAAAAAGTCCCCGGGCCCCGATGGCCTCACAGGGGAATATTACAAACAATTTAAAACTACTTTAACCCCATATCTCACTTTTGTATGTAATGATGCTGCCTCCTCCTCCTCTCTCCCTCCAGAAATGCTAAAGGCGCTAGTCATAACTTTGCCGAAGCCGGGGAAGGGCCCAACCATTCCCCAAAATTTTCGCCCCATATCCCTCCTTAACATAGATACAAAAATATACGCAAAAGCGCTGGCCTCTAGATTAGTAGACCTGATGCCCACCCTCATACATCCAGACCAATCAGGTTTTACGAAGGGAAGACAAACCAACGATGCCACTTGTAGACTGATCAACATCCTACATTTTGCAGAGTCCTCTAGAACGCCTTCTCTGCTCCTCTCGTTGGATGCGGAGAAGGCGTTCGATAGGGTTCATTGGGGGTACCTCAGAGCGACATTGACCAAATTCGGCCTTCAAGGTCGCATTTTTTCAGCAATTATGGCACTGTACTCTAATCCATCTGCACAGGTCTATACCTCGGAAATGATATCCAGGCCATGTAACATCAGTAATGGTACTAGACAGGGGTGCCCCTGGTCCCCGCTCATATTTAATCTGATTATGGAACCCCTGGCAGAACATATTAGATCTCACAAAGAAATTTCAGGCTTTCATATTGGAGATAGAATTCACAAGGTAAATCTCTTTGCCGACGATGTCATACTGATGCTCTCCAACCCCCAGTCTTCCCTGGCTTCGGTACAGAAAGTACCACAATGCTTTACCAATGTATCATACTATAAAGTGAATGAAACTAAGTCACAAGTACTAGAATTAGGTCTTGATGGGATAACTAGCAACCTCCTACGCAACTCATCTCCGTACACATGGGCAGATGAAGGCATTTCCTATCTAGGCATCACTCTTACTAGATCAACTAAACTACTTTTCTCACAAAACTACTCAACAGTCAAATCAATGATGACACTAGAAACCACAAAACTATCCAAATATGAACTCTCATGGTCTGGACGCCTAGCTGCTTTTAAAATGATGCTCCTACCCAGATTACTATACTTTTTTCGTACACTGCCCATCCCACTGACCAAAAAATACCTTCAATCCCTTCAAAACATCCTCAATGCTTATATCTGGCAAGGTAAAAAACGCAAATGTAACCACCTCCGCTTGATCAAACATAGACATGCAGGTGGAGCAGGCCACGTTGACATACGGGACTACTACCTAGCCTCCATACTGTCACAAATGAAAGATTGGCTGGCCCCGAAACCTAATACTCTATGGGGGGACATTGAAAATGTACTAACCCCTGGTCATAACCTTAGGGATTGACTCTACACCTCAGTGGTCAAACCACCCTCCATCACCATTTACCCCCCCACGGTATTGGCTTCAAAAGCATGGCATACCCTACACCACTCAAAATGGGATAAGCTACCTACTAAAGCGATCCCAATACCCATCCAAACACTAAAACTATTATCGCCTGATCTAAACATTCTGACCTGGCTCCATAATCTTGCCACTAGCACCAAAGATCTCAGGGAAATACTCTTTCACTAAAAGTTTCACCAAATCCAAACTCTAGCTGATATACCAGATAGAGATTTCTACACCTTCCTCAGAATCCGACACTGTTTGATCACACATTCCTCCATTGAGAACTCAATACCAATAAAAATATGGAATTTCTTTTTCTCTGATCACACTAAATTCAAAGGGATTTCCTCAATCTACACTACTCTACAGGAAAAGGAATGCTTTGACAACTGTAAACCATTCAGAGAGTTGGGGTCCCGCCTGATGCTGGACATCACAGATGAACAGTGGCAGACGGCACTCAAGTCTATTTATAGAGCTACAAGATGTACAGCCCTATGGGAGGTCACACAAAAACTAACCATGAGATGGTACCTGACCCCACAAAGGCTACACGTCATATTCCCCGATTCTTCGCCTGAGTGTTGGAGAGGATGTGGACACACGGGTACACTTCTCCATACGTTTTGGACATGTCCTCTTCTCTCCAACATGTGGTCTAAAAAAAACTAAGAAGGGGGGGTAAGCAGAATAGGTATCTGCTAAAAAAGATTGGTCATAAATTCAAAGAATTTAGGGATAAACCTGCGGCATATTTGGGTTGTAAAAAAATATCTTTATTAAACATTGGCTAAGTAAATGGCATGAGGTAGACATATGACAAAAACATCTAGAGTAAAGCACCCCGGGGTGAAGCACATGGCTGACCCTTTTGATTCATAAATAGATATGTAAGTGTTTAGCTCAATACTGTAAAAGGCATGGGTAATCCCGGATCTATATCACTAAATAGAGGTGATCTTGAGTCCTGGGAACCTCCGTGCTCATGTAAGGTAAGAGCAGTAAAAGAGATATGTTAGGGTTAATACAATCAGGTAGGTAAACACCACTCGAATTGGTCTACATAGGTCCTGACTGGAGCAATAGGCCATATATGTGTATACAGGTAATCCTCTATATCTGTCACTCAGTGAAGTGTAACCGATTATGAGGAACCTCTGTATGTGTATCGGCACCAATTACTGCATTCAATTGACCTACTATGGTAGACCCGTATATACTAAGTCAGAGTAGGGGTTAAGCACTTATTATGATTTTAGAGCAAGCATGGATAGTTCTGTGGGATTGTCACTCAATGAAGTGTGACTAATTGTCCAGTGAACTTCCGTGCGTGTGTCTATGTTGAGTTAACAGTGCATACCCATATGAACATAGTTTATACAATGTATAGGTGACCAGAGTGAAGCGGCAGGAGTCTCTCAAATCGCTGTATACAGCAGCTCACTTGAAGGGAGTCAGCTAACTAGAGTAGCGATTGGCCAGGGCTGTGGGGTGGATGACGTCATCGGTTGCTAAGAGGAATCCAACGTGCGAACTGTCAAGCTTAGCAGCCCCGTTCCCGCGATCGTGTCCCCGTTTATCAATAGTGACAGCACGGAGTGCGGCTCCCCCTATCGGGCCTCTCAGCTGCTGGGTTACCGCGGCCCCCCACGGAGCAGCTGTGCGTTCCGTTCTTGCGGGATCTATGCTCGGGAAAGCTGAAGCTGACGTCACCAACCGGGCCTTTGGCGCGGAGTGATCCGCCCTCTTCAGCCCCCCTCCTCCTTAGAGTTCCAGGAGGTGAAGCGGCTGAGGCGGAGGGTCACGTCTAAGGAAGAGCAGGAAGGGTCCGCTGAGGAGAGAAGGGAAGGAGTCCGGCGGCGGAGGAGCCCTCAGATTGTCTGGGGTTGCGAACTTGATATCATCTGATTAGCTCCAAAAGACTACCAACGCTTCCAACACAGTATTCCATTCATCGGCTATCAGACACTGCCTATCTACAACAGAGGGATCCACAGTATAACAGCAAGAAGCTCACCAAAGGATAAGGGATCGATCCTGCTCCGTCCCACTTGCCGGATTTCTGCCTCCACACACCACCCGACGGGATCGGTCAGCAGATCAGAGTGAGGAACTTTCGCTTGGCTCCACAGAGGACTACCGACAGTAAGTCTCCGGATTTCACTTTTTCTACCTGATATCTTTTATTAGAGCCATCGGGCCAGCAATCCTCTCCACATCTAAGGGATCTCCATTGACTGTGTAATTGACTCACCAACTACTCTAGTTAGCTGACTCCCTTCAAGTGAGCTGCTGTATACAGCGATTTGAGAGACTCCTGCCGCTTCACTCTGGTCACCTATACATTGTATAAACTATGTTCATATGGGTATGCACTGTTAACTCAACATAGACACACGCACGGAAGTTCACTGGGCAATTAGTCACACTTCATTGAGTGACAATCCCGCAGAACTATCCATGCTTGCTCTAAAATCATAATAAATGCTTAACCCCTACTCTGACTTAGTATATACGGGCCTACCATAGTAGGTCAATTGCATGCAGTAATTGGTGCCGATACACATACAGAGGTTCCTCATAATCGGTTACACTTCACTGAGTGACAGATATAGAGGATTACCTGTATACACATATACGGCCTATTGCTCCAGTCAGGACCTATGTAGACCAATTTGAGGGGTGTTTACCTACCTGATTGTATTAACCCTAACATATCTCTTTTACTGCTCTTACCTTACATGAGCACGGAGGTTCCCAGGACTCAAGATCACCTCTATTTAGTGATATAGATCCGGGATTACCCATGCCTTTTACAGTATTGAGCTAAACACTTACATATCTATTTATGAATCAAAAGGGTCAGCCATGTACGTCACCCCGGGGTGCTTTACTCTAGATGTTTTTGTCATATGTCTACCTCATGCCATTTACTTAGCCAATGTTTAATAAAGATATTTTTTTACAACCCAAATATGCCGCAGGGTTATCCCTAAATTCTTAGAATTTATGACCAATCTTTTTTAGCAGATACCTATTCTGCTTACCCCCCCCCCCCTTCTTTGCAAAATTTTATTGGTCTAAGGTGAACCCCACCCCTACACAGGTGTGATGGCTTGAGAGGGAGACCTCAATCCAACCACGGATTTGGAGGTCCATGTCCATTTCGCCCTATCTCCCCCCCTTTTCCCTTATTTTGAGTCTAAAATAAACTCCCTAATCCAAGATATCACAGGGCATGTTATTACCTTAACACCACAACTAGCTATTCTGAACCTAACTATAGACTCGATACTTCCAAAATATCGCTCAGTTATCATTCACATTTTACTAGCATGTAGACTACTCATAGCCAGGAAATGGAAATCAAGCATTGTCCCGACGATCTCAGAAGTGATCTCTCTGGTACAAACCCATTACATGTATGAATCAATAATTGCCTACAGCTCCTACTCACATCAGAAATTCAATACACACTGGGATGCATGGAAAACATGGTATAATACCCACATCATCTCACCCTCATAACCGCACTATACTTATCTCTATATTGTGATAGCCACAAATTATTCTGCTAATTTGCCCCCCTCTTTTCTCCCTCCCATGCACGCTCCTCCATACAAACGAGGACAAACAGTTCACTCCAGTTCTAAGCTCATTACAGTTATGAATAACTTCAGTTAATAGCTAATATGTGTTATTACTTTGGTATCCTTAACATGTAAGACAACTTTGAATGATCACTGTAATTGGTTTATATGTGATACCTTCTCTATGATTGTACTTAACCCGAGCAGGGGTATGCCCAGAGGCTCTGTTCTGTATCTTATAACCAAAATTCAATAAACACAAGTTAAAAAAAAAAAAAAAAGATACCGTGGGCTGGCAGGATTGTGTCTGGGGGAGAAAGGTCTCCTGAATCATGAAACATCCTGGACAAGGCGTCAGGCTTCTCATTCTTGGACCCGAGCCTGTAAGTTATGTGCAGCTGGAAGCGTGAGAAGAATAGTGCCCACCTTGCTTGTCTTTTGGCAGTCTGCAGATATTCTAGGTTTTTATGGTCGGTGAAGACCAAAACAGGATGGGAAGCTCCCTCCAGGAGGTACCACCATTCTTCCAGAGCCGATTTGATCGTCAGCAATTCCCTGTCACCGACATTGTAATTCTTCTCAGGTGGTGAGAGTTTCCAGGAGAAGAAGGCAATGGGATGGAGCGAAGCCTTTGGACCTCGTCTCTGAGAGAGGACTGCCCCTACTGCCATCTCTGAGGCATCCACTTTGAGGATACAGGGTAGGGCAGGATTAGGATGTTTGAGGACGGGAGCAGAGGTGAACAGCTCCTTGAGGCTTGAGAAGGCCTTTTGGGCCTCAGGAGTCCAGCGGAAGCGAGATCCATGCTTGGTGAGCTGGGTTATAAGTGCAATGACTGCCGAGAACCCCTTGATGAACTTCCTATAAAAGTTTGTGAGCCCGACAAAGCGCTGGACTCCCTTCTTGTCAACTGGCCAGTCTAAGATCACGAGACCTTCTGAGGATCCATAGTTATCCCTGTGATGGAGATGTGGAATCCTAGGAAAGAGATGCTGGCATACTCAAAGGCGCATTTTTCCACCTTAGCATACAGGCCATGTTGCCAGAGGTGGCTGAGCACGCATCTCACGTGCCTGCGGTGCTCTTCCAAGGAAGGGGAGAAAATCAGGATATCATCCAAATAGATTACTATGAACTGGTCCAGGTAGTCCCGAAAGACGTTGTTCATCAGGTGCTGGAATGTAGCGGGGGCGTTACAGAGTCCGAAAAGCATAACAAGATACTCGTAGTGGCCAAACCGAGTTCGGAAGGCCGTCTTCCACTCAGCCCCATGGAGATCCAGCTTTGTAAACACAGTCACCATTCCAAGCCTCTGAAAAAGCTCCGGGACCAAGGGCAGGGGGTACCGGTTTGTGACGGTGATCTTATTGATACAGGGCCTAAGAGAGTGGTCTCAATGAAGAAAATCCCCGCTCGTGCTGGTGAGGTGGAGGGTCTGATGAAGCCTTTCTCCATGTTCCCATTGAGATACACGTGGAGGGCTACCAACTCTACCTCAGACAGAGGGAAAATTCGTCCGAACGGAACCTCAGCCCCCCGGTAGCAGGTCGATCAGACAATCATAGGGTCTGTGCGGTGGGAGGACGTTAGCCCCCTTTTGCTAAAAACGTCCAGGAAATCATGGTAGGGTACAGGGACAGCCAGGCGGGTGACCTGGTCAGTATCAGTGTCCATACAGAGCACAGACAGGGAAATTTGCTGGGGCTGCAGCAGGCAATGGTGGAGACAGTAGGGAGAACTGAAACGTACTTCACCCATTGCTCAGTTAATGTGGGGGTTGTGTGTCCGGAGCCACGTGAGGCCTAGGATGACCGGAAACAGAGGGGACACAATGGCGTCCAACAGCCGAATTTTATGGTCGACCCATCGGCAAGCCGGACAACCATGGGATGGTCTTTAGGTCCCAGTGGAATCTGGTGGTGAGCTGCAAAGGTGGTGTCAACAAAACAACTGCACCTGCTCCTGAATCAAGGATAGCCTGCACTGGGATAGCCGGGAAGCTGTAGGGAGATAGAAAGGACTAGGTGAGCTTTGTCACTTGGCAGGTGCATCAGTCCCTTGGGTAGCAGTGGTACACTTACCAGCCTTGGCAGGACAGTTCCTCACCAGGTGCCCAGGCCCTCCACAGTACAGGCAGAGGTTGTGCGCCATTCTTGGTGGTCTTGTGGAGCGAAGGAGGAGGAGGTAGCCGGACTAGGACCAGGATAGCTGGGTATTCTGGGCATCATCCAGGTGAGGCGTGCAGACCCTGTGGATCTCTCAGGCGACGATCAACCTGGATGGCCAGATTGATCAGGGCGTCTAGGGTATGCGGCACCCTGCCGTGGGCCAGCTCGTCTTTGAATTGGTAACAAAGGGCAGCATCATTCCAGGCTGTGTCAGTGCGGCGGCCTTGTTGCAGGCCATGAAGAGCAGCTTTCCGCAGTGGCCTCCAGATGGGGGTCCTCGTAGAGCTGGGCCATTGCTTGGAAGAACCGGTCCAGGCTGGTGGTTTCCGGGGCCTTCTGTTTCAGAAGGCGGGGTGCCCAAGCTTGTGGCTCTTCCAGGAGAAGGGAGATCACAAGTCCTACCTTAGTTGCTTCTAGAGAGAAGGTCCGCGGCTGGAGGACGAAGTATAATTCGCAGGAGTTGCGGAATGCCAGGAACTTTCTGTGGTCCCCAAAAACTGCTCTGGCATGGGCACCTTATGCTCCGTTGCGTGGGGCGGACTGGCTGGAGCTGACATGGAGAGCTCCTGGACTCTTCCTTCCAGGCGGGTGTATCCTTCCTGTAAATTCTTCACGGCTTGTGTGAGACCGGCAAGATGCACACAAAAGTCATCCATTGGAGAAGTCCCCTGCAGAGACTTGGACATGGCTGTCTGTTACTGTCATGTACCTGGTGGTCGAGTCTGACTTATGCAGGGGACAACCTCTCTTACGACCCTGGTTCGAGAACCCCTGGTAGTATAGACAGGGAGCTCTGGAGCACAGGGGGCATGTGGGCTGGACTTGGTCACTGGTGGTAGGTGAGGGTCCACTGGAACTCGTGCAGGCAGAAGAATGGTGTTGCAGTCCGGGTCGGTAACAAGCTGGCGGTTAGGTACAGATGGATCAGGCAGGTGGATAGTCAGGTTCAAGCAAGGTCGGCAAAGTGTGGGCAGCAGAGGTACAAAAGGAGCAGGCAAAAGAGTAGTCGTAAACAGGCCGGGGTCAGGGCAGGCAGATAGCAAAACAAAGTCCAAGAGAAGCCGGGGTCACAGGTTCAGGAAGTCTTCTAGAGTAAACGCTGGGGTCACAGGATCACAGGATACAGGAACATTGTAGAATGGAAAGCACTGGTTGCAGGGTGCTGGCAGCTTAAATGGGCGTTTTGGCGGGCAATGCCGGCACATACACAGGCACACGCGCACAGGCGCGCCCACGTGTGCACAGGCACGTGCGCACAAGCGTGCGCATAAATGCACTGGCGCGCACACGCGCTACGTGCTCCCGCGCACAAGCATTCCAATGGCCACAGATGATTCCTTACACTATCTCAATATATTATTTTTACTATTTGATTGTGAGATGGAGGACAGTGTGCCCCCTTATGCAGGGTTCCTGCATTCACTAGGACATACCTGTATTTCTTGGGTCTACACTTTTGACCTCGTCCTGGGTAAGACAGTGTGCATGGGATCTCACTATATCTGTATCCTATAATATTTAAAAATTATGTGATTAATTCTCCTCCTCTTCTTTACTTTCCATTATAGCATTAAATGTGATGATTGCTCTATAATACCATATAATAAGCTTCTGAAGAAGCGGGGGTCTCACTGCAAAACATGTTGAGCGTCCAATACACAGATGGTATATGCTAAAGTTAACAATGGTTATCTTCCAAAGGTCATTCCTTCTGTGATTTTATAGAGCTGAATGTCTAGGACACAGGTTACTGTGTCTATTTTTTAGATGTCTGTATGTTTTTATATATATTGTTGGAAAAAAATCTATTTTTATACTTATTTTGTGTATGTCAAGCTTTTGTACGGTACCATGAAAGTTCACAATAGCCTAAATTCATTCTCCTTTCCACATTTAATACTGGTATCATGAACACCTGTAAAATGCCTTCTATTCCCAATCAACAGATCTAATCATCAGTGGATGTTGTGGATCACAGAGCGTAAATCTGTCTACTACATTCATGTTTTATAGAATTTAAGGCCTTTTTCCTAAACAAAAAAACACACAAATCAGGGGTTATACAACATTATTAAGTTTTTGATATTAATACATTTGGTCCTCTTCTTGTACTTAGCCATCAAAAAATACTTCAAGTGTAAGAGACAAGTAAAAAAAAAAAAAAATTATGGTTCAGTTTCACAAAGCAGTTTTGGGCACCTAGAATGGGTACCTGTGTTCATATTACAGGCATGTAACCATAATGTGTTCATGTGACATTATTCTAATCCAATTCAGCTTACAAAGTGGTTGCTAATTGAAAATAAGGCATTACCGGCAGTGGCTGGATATGAGATGTATCCAGCAGCAATGGTCCAACACAAATCTATCATTAACATTTCACAATAGAAATGCATATTGTTACTATTTTTTAAAAAAAACATTTTGATGTAATATGCTCCCTAGAAAATAACCAACTCCTTATTCAACAGGAAGATACTAATGGACTAAGTTTTGTAAGAAAAAATATCTATAATGGAACACTTTGTAAAAAGTCCATGTTGAGCAAAGATTCTAGCACCTGCAAAAGTGGCAGAAGAATCTTTCCAGGTCAGAAATAAAGATGATATTTAGAGATGAAAAAAATTGTTCATTAGCAGCCTGTCAAAACACTGAATCACCAGGAGCTGTGACCTTACTCACTGCTGCCTAACAAAGAGATGTATTATTAGCACTTAAAGGCTGTGGAGAATGAAGGTTGACAAATGTATTTCAAGTATCTACACTCATGTTCTATTTCTCTATAAAGGAGAACAGGTATGAAAACGTAAAGGTCTGCAGGCCAACCTTGCTATAAAATGAATATCTATTTTAGTTTCTTTTGCAGTGGGCAAAAAAGTTAAAATCTGAGACAAGAAACATAAAATATGAAAATTTGAGTCCAATAGCTGAAACTTTTGCCTGCTCTGTCTGAATATATAATAAAGGGGATACAAATGCTACAAATGATATACATTTAAAAACAATTATTTACCTATAAAGTTAAATGGAGCAAGACACATGCGACGTGACTATTTTTTAATCTAGAAGTCCCTAGGCTTTCCAAATGATAAGGGTGATCAATATTTGAACATAGGGTCATGGTTGAGATTTAGATAAAGTTTATTGCTTGGCCTCTGTGTGTTTCAACAACTTGTGTACCTGAGAAGTAAGACAAATGGGATATTGTAGCTGTCATTGCTGAAATACTGTTTCACCGTTTCACAAATGGGATATTGTTGCTGTCATTGCTGAAATACTGTTTCACCGTTTCACAAATGGGATATTGTTGCTGTCATTGCTGAAATACTGTTTCACTTTTCACACACTTGTGGAACTTTAGTCAGAAAATGAAGTCCTGTTAGATCACTTCAAGCTGGCCCTTTTAGTGGGCCATTAATACACTGTCTCATCCTGCTCTGCACATGCTCAGTTGCTCTCCATTTTTAGGCACTTTTAGGCACTGACAGACTTGTAGAGGCCGATCTGCTGACAGCCATAAACCGGAAATACGCCCTTTACAGCCAAGGAAGCTGCTTTTGTTTGATCTTCATCTACCATGATGCTGCACATGTGATCAGTTATGAAAACAGACATTTGTTAGTTTCACAGTTTGGTTGAGGAAACAAGCAAATGTGACAGTTACAGTTATTCTAAAAATGAAACAGTCAAATGGATGCGTTTAGTTCTGCTTTATGATTTTCTTCTGCTGAGGAGCTCTGGGCTTCAGCAAAATGGCAACCTCCAGCACCAGGATACAGTGGCAATGCTGAAGGCAATTTACAGCACACACTCATTTTGGTAGCATAATTATTAATGTGTAATGTATGTTCCTCACCAAAGAAAATTATTTTTCACCAAGTTGTTATGGGTAAATTTCTGCTTTGAGTTTCTATTAAAAAATGTTTTTCTTGTGCATATGTAAAGTGTCAATGAATGAAAGTGCAGTCAACTTTTTACATATACCAACTATCACTTTCTGTAGGATGTATTTACATAAACATTGATTTTCAAAAAAACATGTTGCTATTTCACTTTTTACCCTTTGTTGAACATTGGCAGAAAATTTTAATTTTATTGCTACTACAAGGGGTCTTGAAAAAGTTTCTGCGCTTTTTTATATTTAATAGGGTTAAAAATCATGCGGAAACTTTTTGAAGAACCCTTGTATATATGAAAATCATATTTAAAGCCCCGCTGCTTCCTGCTAGGGATGAAGCTGCTTCCCTTTGCTCTCTCTAAATTTCTGGCCATGGGAATTTAAGAAATGTTGGTGGCCTTGCGTGGGCATTTCTACTCTCATCTATTATATGTTATAATAATACAATATTCAATCTAAAAAATGATAACCAGCATTAAAAAGCTCCCCTTACATCAATAACTTGCTTCCCACACCCGGTCTACATTATCATCTGCTGTAGTGATGATGAAGATAGAAGCATTAACACACTGGGGGTTTGTAACTAAAACTAAAGCGTGCAACATCTGATGCAGCTCTGCATAGAAACCAATCAGCTTCCCGTTTTTATTGCCAAAGCTTAACGGAAAAAGCTGAAGTTAGAAGCTGATTGGCTACCATGCACAGCTGCATCAGATTCTGAGTGCACCAGTTTTGGTAAATTTACCCCACTGTCTTGTCTGTTGTGCACAGTCAGCCTCGATGCCAGGCAGCTCATACTTCTGCTTCCTCTTGTTTAGAGTCAAACATTTTGGACTGTCTTGGCAAAAAGACAAACAACTAAACATTCTACTTACTTGCCTGCCAACTCAGCACTCACTTGACCAATATGTTTCCTTTAATATACTTACAGATGACAATATGCCCCAATGGAGAATACCAAATCACTATTATTTATACACATTGGCTGTCCTTGCTTTGGTAGGCTTTCTTGAGGTGTATTCCACAGATAACATGTATATATTTTTTTAGGAACAGCATCCATGTAACCAGAAGTGTAAATACACCATGATGATGATGAAGATGAAAGGCATGGGCACACCTCCAACAAATGCTTTCAGAAAGGGTTTGTACTTCTCATCTATACATACATACAACAAGTCTACAAACAGATTCTTGTAAAATGCTAATTGATCAAACTATATAAAAAACTGTTAAGACTCTGAGAAAAGATCACACATAATATAATATTAAAATATTTTTTTCTACTTTAACACTTAGTTTCAACATTTTTGTTTCTGTCTTGATCTTGCATACCCTAGTTCAGAGGATGTGTATGATACATTGAAACAATTTTTAAAAAAGCCATAAAAGGTCAAAGCTGTCAGAACCTGTAGGAGGAATGACATATTTTTTTCATGTCATATACCTCTTTCTCCATGACTGCACCCATATTATTTATGAAGAGTGTTTTAAAATGCCACCAGCTGTCATTATATATGTATTGTGGCTTCCAAATTGATTAGTCAGGTAGGATTTTGGGCTGTCTTTGCATGTATCAGATATTGCTATGAAATAAGTCAAATATATTCACTGGAGAAGATTAGATGACCCCAATTGGCTATAGTAATTGATAATAACTGGAGAGAGCCTTGTGTTGGAAGTCCTGTCTGTGAAATCTTATGTTTCACTATTAAAGTATCCAGATGACCTTTATTAAATATTTTAAGCAACAATTAGCCATCTCATTTTATAATTAAATTTTAACTGCTGCTCTCACTATTTCAGTCTCCCTTAGGCATTGTCCTCTGCTGTGTAAATTAAAATGAAAGACACCTTAATTGATTTTATCTTTTTGACCGTCAGACCCAACTTGTGTCACTTTAGTAGGAGACCTGACATTTGTCAGCTGTCACTGTTAAGACAAATTTAGCCAATCAGATCAGGAAGCTAAAGGTCACCTTCATTCACATTTGTATTATGTCCATTAAATGAAGTGCATGCATAATGCGTATGTGTTATATGTATCATAAAATTACTATCTCCACATATGATGGGGATGGTATCAACAAGATTGATTTACTTGTTTTACAAGATTCATTTCTGTTTGGGTCAAACAGTTAAAGAGTAAATGCAGTCAAAATAAAAAAAAACCCACAAAAATCAGCACAAGGGTTCCTGTGGTATAATAATCTATGTTCTGTTGGATACCTGATTTCTAAGTCACTACATGTTACACAACATCATAGGACAGATGTATTATTGTAATAAATCCCTTTGTATTTCTTTTATATTGACGAAACCTAATAAAAATATTGGAAACTAAAAATCCGCACAAGAGACATAACTTACAGTCAGTAGGTTGTGTCTCCGCCTATCATGTGTGGTGGTTATGGCCGTTTGCAGGTGGGGGGCTTTTTGGAATCTCCCCCCCCCCCGCCCATGTGAATGCACTTTTTAAAAGGAATGTGTAGGGGTACTCAAAGTAAATAAACACACACACCCATCACATTTTGACAAGTCCTTTATTCAACACCCCCCAATGCTATGGTGCCTGGCTGAGATGTACAAATCTCAGGACTGAATGAACTGAAGCTGCCTTGTGTGTATTTACAGCTGTGTATTTAGATGTATGCCTGGAGTTCAGCTTTAAAGCTGTTTGCAAGGTAAAGTGAAAACGTGTTCCAACATTCATACACCTCTTTAAAACAGATAGAGCCTTGCTGGCTCTGCAGTTTACAGATTTTAAAGGATAATGGTGGCACAGATCCCTGGTCCTGCAGGCACATGCATGATTTCTTATTATTAAACTTTTGCACTTGTCAGTTCCAATTCCCAGTGGACATTCTCAGCAGTTTACAGCACATAATTCTGCTGGCATGGGATGGGGATTAAGACTGGCTATAACATTTCTAAATCTCTGGATTCAGTAGGAAGGATAGCTCAATACAGCCAATTACAGCTGCTGGGTTGACGTATAAAAGCCAATAGGCATGGGTCAATGTTACTCTCTGGCAGCAAAGATTAACTAGTCTCAATCTGTGGGAAAGAATAATAAAAACTGGCCACAGTTATGTGTTCTGCAATGCGAGATGTCCTCTGCTCAGTCATTACCGGTAAACTCACAAACATGGGATTATATTCCTGACTTGATGACTTTGCAGCTACCAAAGCCAGCAGAATATTAGCATGCATTAAAAAAGGAAATGTATTCCATAGATAAAACTATAGCCCTACCATTTTATAAAACTCTGTTTAGACCGCATCTGGAGTATTCAGTCCAGTTCTGGTCACCAATCCTCATGTAGGATGTGATGAAGCTGGAGAGAGTCCAGAGAAGGGCAACTAAATTAATATGTGGACTGGAGGACCTCAGTTATGAGGAAGTGAAGGGGTTAACCTGGGGGGAATCTAGGGTTGGGGATCTAAGGGGGGTCCAATTGGGGAAGTGAAGGAGTATTGACTCCAGGAGGTCAGGTGTATAATTAAATCAACGGGAAGAGACCTGAGAGAGGTCGAAGTAGTGTAGG